>VRLP01006675.1:0-26822 GCA_009660295.1 Lophius piscatorius | reverse complement strand
AAATGTGTCAGTCGTCTGTGGAGCCCTCAGATGGTCAGGGAGGGCATTCCACAGACGAGGGGCAGCAGAACAGAAGGCCCGATCACCCATGGTGCTGAGCTTAGTCTGGGGAAGGAGGAGGCAGTATGAGTGGGTAGAACGGAGGGATCGTGTTGAGGTCAGTAAGGTGAGTAGTTCTTTTAGGTAAGGGGGTGCGTTGCCATGGATGCACTGGTGAGTGAGGAGGGAGATCATGCATTATTCAGTTTACATCATATAGGACTTTGTTATGGACGTGAGAAATTCAAAAAGGCCATGTGCTGTCTTTGTTACCCAGATATATGTGGGCATCAAAGGGTTTTAAGTCCTGGCAGCTCTATTGCAACTTTTCCACACAGAGAACCTTAAGCAAGAGCAACAGGGCACAAGGATGAAATTCCTTCATGAACTAACGGAGAAATAAGTGATTGAAAAAGAGAAAAGAAATAAGTTAATTGACCTGAATATGATGTTTGGAATGTTAAGAAACTACCACTCCTGTCACTGCCTGTGCTAAACTAGATGTAACACAAACTGTGCTCTGAATTTAGTAAACGCAGTGCACGATTTGGTTATGGGGTGGGGCGTCATTACCAAATTCCATATAGGGCACCAATTTGGCTAGGAGAGGCCCTGGTACTGAGGAAGCTCCTTTTGATCAATTTTTATCTGTACTCGCATAGTTTTTCTCAATCACTAGACATGACTACCAGTGTGGGCTGGAACAAAGACTGACTGGTAAATCAAAACTTTTGTTTCTATTTCTAGTCCTTCAACACAAAGGTTCGCCACAACACCAGCATTACTGCTCGCAACATAATTAACCACATGTCCATCTCCTACCATTTTGTTGCATGCATGAACAGTAAGTAACAGTAAGATAGTTAATCTTATTCTTTGGGTAACAGTAAAACCTGAATAAGCAATCCACCTTTCTCTCTTTAATGGCCTTAACATTTGAAGTATTAATTCTTATCCTGTAGCTAATTCTGACTCAGTGGTAAACTGTAACAGGGCATGCTGAAGATAACTAATTCTGATCCCAGATCATACGATGAAGCTTTCAAATATCTCGTTTAATTACTGTGGCTAGAATGAATTACCATTCTTATATACTGATTCATCTGCTCCTTTCAGCCAGATCTCTTTGTGTAGTCATGGACTCTGAACTGAGTTTTAACAGCAATATGAAGACCATTACAAAGTCCGCCTATCACCTGAAGAATATAGCAAGAATTAGACTGGTATCATTAGGATTTGGAAAGACCTGCATTTTGCGTGAGCCGACCCTACTACTGTAACGGTGTCTTAAATGGTCTTTGTAAGAAATGGATCAGAGGGCTGCAGCTGATTCAGAGCTGCTAGAGGCCTCACTAAGACCAAGAAAGTGGATCACATCATTTGAGTTCTCAGGTCTGCTCAATTTCCCCAGTCAGAACTAAACACTGAGAAGCAGTTTTCATGCACCAAATATTTGAAACAAGCTCCCAGAAAACTACAGGAACGCTCCATATCTTAGTTATTTTAATTCAAAGCTTGAAACTTTATTGCTGCCGCCTTTTAACTTTCTAATACTATACTGGTTTGTCTGTCCTATACAATACTGTTTAGGAGAACACTGAATTATGTCTGAGATTGAAAGGGCTCGGACCGTTGATTTTTCTTCTAATCTACCTTCGCAAATGCTGGAGCTGCCATGGCGCCTATATTTCCCCAAGCAGTTTTAAAAATGTTTCATCTACACTTTGTTCATTCTCAGCTCCCGCACACGTAGCGGAGGAGCCGCCCCCTCTGGAGATAAGATTTTCTACACTGATGTAACCACGTTCTTGATGTTAAGCAAATAGGTGCAACCGTTCATAACTCAACTTAGCATCAGATCAGTTTGTGAAACTTTGTTTTTCATTTGCTTATTAAAAATAAAAACGTTTAGGCACATGAAACTAAGGTTTTACCAATTTGCGTAAGTAAAATCAATTATAGCCAATAATTTGTGTTCTTTAGTCAAATTATAGATACAGCATTTTACTGACCAGAGATCCCCAATACGCTTGTCCCCATCAAAAATGGGGACTGAATGTGAACATTTGTAAGCCCCGTTTGAAACAGAGCATGACCTCTTCTCCAGCAATTACACCGTTAGATCCGACAGTTAACCTGCCCTGATTCCACTTTAAAAATATTCAAATTTAAAATCAGGTGATGTTGCTTCAGATCTTAATCCATGCTCAATGAAGTGGTTTCCTGAAAAATTTACATTCTGCCATCACCCTTCCTCCTGCAGTTGAATGGAAAAGTTAAAATGCTCAATTTTTTAATTTCATTTCAATGGGGAAGGCTTTAAGCTCCTTACTCCTGCTGTCCATGACTACTTCCACACCAAATTTATAGTAAAAGCAGCCAAAACCATTTTAAACATGAGTTCAGTTGCACCACTAATAACACAAATACCATTTATTTCTAGAGATGCCTCCAAGTCCTACCCACTGAACCTTTAAATGAGTGAAATGACGCCGGTGTAAAACTGGAAACAAAAATACAGAAAACAAAAGTTTATTTGGAAGCAGTCTACTTGTTTGTGTATTTACAGTTGAAAACAATAAGATTAATATAAAAACAAAATTTCCTGCATGAATGCAGTCCATTATTCAACTCCCAGAATGCTTTGCATTCAGACGGATGTGGAAGCAGCCAGCCAACGATTGCTCTACACAATTTGATGGGCTGTCACTCTGACGAGTCTCCCTCCTTTTTCTTCTTCTTTTTCTTCTTTTTGGCACTTTCAGTGACCTGCAGGATAAAAATGATATTCAAAACAAGTTCATATTTAGCTTTCAGAATAAGCTTTTATAAGGGCAGAGCTCTGGGATATCGACTTTTGAGATGGGTAATGTGATTTCTGGTATATAAAGCGTGCTTGGTGTACCATCTGATTAGGTTTTAGGTAAAATTCCCATACTGGATGACCGGGTATGTTTGGGATTAAGTTTAATTTACAGCAAGAGCGGGTCATCGTCACTTGGTATGAATGTAAATGGTACAAATTGACGAATTTACATAGTCGATGTCAAGATGTGGTTGCAGTCCTAAATTATTCCGTTTAATACTTAAATCCAAGTGACTGAGCATTCTGTAGTGTGATCCTCAATTGTTTTAATAGTTCTTTTTATACATTTTTAGCTGTCATAGAAAAAGGCAGAAGATTTTTGCACTTTAATTAGACACCATCTTTGAAACATGGGAAACAGGTTATCTACCCACAGTAGCATAATCCAAACAATGAAAAATCTTAAATGATATCTTAAGATATTTTAATGGGGAAGTGATTGATTTCTAACAATGTGTCATTGAAACTCACTTCTGTCTCTGGCTGTTCCTCGGGCTCTGCGTCATCCAGTTTGACCCTCTTTTCTTTCTTTTTCTTCTTCTTCACATCTTCTGTTGCTGGTGTGTTAGGTGTTGTAGCATCACCGTCGCTGTCTGTCGCTACCCTCTTCCTCTGCAGAGAACAAAGACAACTTTCCAAAATAAGTCTTACACCATACAAATGAAATGCAGTACATCCAGTGTAATGCACGACATGTGTAACACTTATTTAAATACTAATGTCTCATTTTTTCCAAGAGACCCATGAAACGGTTATGAGTCTTTGTACAAATTAAGTATACATTAGAGTATGGTGATTGGCCACCTGATTGTGGACTTTACCTTAGCTGAAGCTTCACTTGCCTCTTCTTTTACCTTGGTGGCACTGTCAAAGAAAGTTAAGTGTTTTTGAAAACGGTCTTTTTTCCACATTTAAGATGATCATGAAGTGCTGATTTAATTGAAATCACTTCAAGACAATCAGATGTCATTCATGTTTACAGGGTGAGTTACATCTCAGCAAACAGCAGAGTGAAGATACTCAGACCTGGAGGTTACTGTTGCAGACTGACTCCCTCAGGGAGCACTCCAGCTCAGTGAGGGATAACTGTCTGCACCCGTTAATCAACCTTCCCGCAGAACCACTAACATCTGTATACACTATGCTAATGAGGTGTACCTGTAGTCAACGTATTGTTTCTTCCAGTCATCAGGCGTGCTGCCATTTGGTTTACCATGTTTGTCCAGGAGTCCTTTCTGAATCATCATCTTCTTCTGACTTGCCTGATTAGAACAAACCAGTTAAGAAACTAAGCTCATTTGACATTTTTTCACTAGTTATTAATAACTTCAGACATACCTTTGGTCCCAAACCCCACTTTCTGGGATACGTGTCTCTTTCCATGATCACCCTCTTTATCTTCGCCACGACACCGTGATCACAAGTGGAGATCACAGCTGTTGTCATCAGTGCAACAGCTGGTAGAGAACAAAATCATCAATGACATCTAATTAACAGAATATTCCTGATATAAATCATAATATTCAGTGAAGCCATCAGAAAAGGGTGATAGATAGTAGGTCATCACAGCCCAGAGAGCTATTGACACTACTCAAATCATCATGTGGCTTCATCTTCAAAAAGGCATTTACAGTCTCACCTGAGCAGATGGCCTCGCCCTTTGTCGTTATGACGACAATGTCCTGGTTCAGCTCAATGCCATCTTCGTACCTCAGGACTCCTGGCAGCATGATCTTTGCCCCATAACAGATGGCATTCACCTGAAAACACAACAGTCAGTTAATTGTCTGCAAAGTAAGCTACATTCCAGTTTAAAGCAGCTTGGTTAACACTGCTTTTGATAGTGTTCTTATTAAACTGGGCTCCGAGTTGCCAAACCAGAGATCAACAGAACAACTCACGGCGCTGTCCTTCATCACCAGTCGTTTGTGAGACACCAACAGCTTCTCCAGAGGGAAGATAACTCTCCTCAGATAAGTCTCGTCTTTATTGTGGTCGAACTGCCACTGAGCATCAAGGACGTCATGCATCGTCACCATGTGGTCCTGATGAAATAGAACATATGCAGGTTGTTAAATACGGGCGTCAGTGACATGGCGTGTGGTTTTGCTGTGAGCAGCCTCGAGGCATCACAGTCTACAGATGCTGTGATCTGTGAGTCTCTGCTGCAGGTTTCTGTTTCAAAGATTAATTAACAGACCTACACCAAGCAGCAGGACTGAACTCAACTCTTTGAACCTGAACTGTAGTGTAATGTCAAAGGTGAATATTAAGTGATGTAAACCTTCTCTCCCATAACTCCTGACCGGACTCTCCGTAGTTCCTGCATCTGACCTCCAACCCCAAGCATCAGGCCCAAGTGGACACACAGAGTCCGGATGTAAGTTCCTGCTTCACAGCTAACCCAGAAGATGCCTGTAATACAAATTCATACGAAACCAGTGACAGTAAGTGAAAACGAAAACCTTTTAATTCTTAATGGTCAAAGCGGATGGTGTAGCTCATTCTAAGCGTTTGATCGGACAATATTTATTGAGACAGTTTAGCCCCACAAAAACACCTAATACTAAATGTCAAGGTTACACCAAGTGTCTATTGGAAACATGAATCAACAGACTTGTACTATTTATTATTAACTATTTATTATTAACCTCACCTAGTCTCCTCTCGGGGTCATATTCGATCAGTTTGCTCTCATATATTGTTCGGACTCTGAGCTGCCTCTTCACGGCGGCAATCAGCGGTGGTCGCTGGAACAGTGCACCCGTCAGCGTTTCCAGTCCCTGCAAACACAGTCAGCGGGGACAACATGACCAACAGGTAAATAGATTGGTCATACTAGGACTCTTTCCTAGGCACGCAGAGAATACATTCTCAGAATATCACAATCAATGCAGCTGACTAATCTCTCAAGGGTCACTGAATCTTTAAATCTGAGGAGTTTCTAATCAAGTTAGCCAGCTGTGTCAAATTATGTGTTTTCAGACAAATATGTTTGTGTCCTGCAGTTCATATTTAATGGTTTAATATAATTTATATAAAAATAAACTCTGGCTTCTACCATGTCAGTAGTTCAATATAAAACCTATTATTTCACTGTGCAGAAAATGTTCATAGACATACCCGGGCAAGAGTGTGTTCACTCTCTATCGCATTGTGCAGCCGAACGATGCCCACATACTCTTTACCTGCAACACACACAGAGAGTAGTGAGGGGGGCTGCTGGGTTTGCTGTGCTCACACACCCGCTAGCAGGGTGGAGGCAATCCTTATTACACAAATCAGTCTTAAAACCATCAGTTACAGGACACTTGTCAAAGCTTTCTTATGCCGCGTTCACACCAGACACGATACAAATTTGTGCCTCACTGTACATGCCCCCACTCTCGCCGCTATATTTATATCTGGAATAATTTTTATCCCTCATGCAAATGAAGGAACAATTTACAAAGTTTCACTAAATATGCCACTCTATTAATATCAATGAACAAAGTTAGTCCAAGGGTTGCTTAGCCTTTGTTGTTGAAGGCACAGAGAAGAAGGTCAGCGCTAAACAGCTTTTTTGTCTCACGAATTTATCACACAAAGTTGAAATCCCCGGTGTGAACGCAGCCTTCTACTGACAGTGACAAATAAGGGGTGATCATCTTTGTACCGGCACTCTGCTGAGACTTGACCAATCGAGTGGCCCGATCCACACAGACAATTAGACAGCCGGTGACCTTTGGGTCAAGTGTTCCACTGTGACCCGTCTTTTCCACCCGCAAGATCCTTCTGATCCATGCCACAACCTCATGTGAGGATGGGTTTGCTGGTTTGTCCAGGTTGATGAAGCCGGACCTATAAGGAAGTAGATTCATTAACATGTTTCTGTTTCGTAAACCTCAGGGTGGATTGTATGCTAGCAAAGTGTATCGGAAAGTACCTGACATAATCCTGGATATTTCTCTTCAGAGGGTTGCTGCCATTCGGTAGGGGGGTGTAATGTGCTGTCCGAATGTTGAGTTTATCAAAATTCTGAAACAAACAAAACCAACCAGAATTCTTTTTAGGGTCTGGACCTTTATCGGTACATTTTAATCATTTAAAACCCACCGATTAAACTTCTTACAACTTCAGATTAAATTCCAATATCGTAATACAAATTATATACAAGCAATTATTTTCAGAGTTCTTCAACTTGTTAAACTATAACAGTCAACAAAAATACTGGAAAATGTATTACGCTACAGTACTTTAAATGCTTCAGAGTTTGAGCTTTTGTTAGCAATGTGCCAATATCAGTGGTCAATTGTCACAATTTTTTTCAATTACCATAAACCGGTACACTGTGCCTTATTTGTGTGTGAAGTAAATCCCATTTAAATTGATGACTTAAGACACCTCCAAATAACTTTTCATGCATGCCAATTATAGGAACAACTCCTTGTTACCCTGTGAGAGTTGAATTTCTTGAGAAAATTGTTTATGATTTTGATTTAAATCAGTTTTAAGTTAATAAATCTGCTGGTCAATATTTTACTGATCTCAGCAGCTTGCTTTCAGTTTTTTGAAGATTTGAAACAGATTAATATTTACCTCAGATAAGGACTATTGTTTTATTTCATGTCTGATTCGTCACCGTGATTATATAAAAAAAAAGAGGTCTTGGTACAAAATAGAGCTCTTTTAGAGCCAAATCCAGGATTTTCATTGTTGCTTACTTTACCACCAAAAGAGGGGTTCTTCCTGCATTTTCTTTAAATGCTCAGGAATAAGGCATGCATCCTCAGAAAAGGAATACTGGGGGGGGGGGGGGGGGGGGGGGGATCGAAGAATATGAAGTTTCCAATAAAAATTTTAATTCACCATAGTTAAACGTTTCCATACGAGTAGTCTGACATGTAATTTATGGTTACAGAAAACATGTTTACATTCAGGTAGAACTTTAATTATAAAGGAGACTACTGGATTTGGGCAGAACAATGCATTAATTCCACTTTAAAGTTACTCTTCATAAATACAGATACAATACAGTTTTTTGTCTTTCGGCTCCAGGCTTCATGTGATCAGAATATAAAATCGTCTTGACAGGTCATCGGTTGAGTCAGTCTCTACGCAGTTTTAGGTAATATCAAGACAGAACGCCAGGACAACACCCGCACTACAGCAGAGATGCCTCACACCCAGAACGGGATCAGAGACATAGACTACAACATGATGCCCGCTCAGAGAATGGATAAACAGATTCATCATGTCACATGCTGAAGACTCAACTAAGGTTTATAATTACATACCATCTTGACTAAACTCATCAATTTATAAATCCCAGGGAAATAAGGATTTAGTTTAATTTTGGTTTTACAGCTACGAATAGGTAAATTTAGGTGATAAATTACCTTCAGTAACAGCGGCCACTGTGATGTATCTAGAGAGGCGACTTTGGACTCTGGTTTAATGAAGAAGTCTCCACTCTGCTGGATCTCCTGTTCAAAACAGAAAGGGAAAAAAAGGTTTTAATTTCAGTAAGGAAAATAAAGTGACTGTTGGTTCAATTTCACTCACCCCAACTTCATCAGGACTGATCTTTTTGCTCTTTTTCTTCTTCACGGAAGTCACTGTAACATATGCATCCACCTCATTACTACTTCAACAACAAGCAACTACAATTCCCTATATACAGCTCACTATATATATATATATATATATACTTGGCTTCTATTATTACTTTACTACTGTGGGCAGGTTTATTTCAACCCCCTGCTGAAATATGTGAAACCTCAATTTGGGATCAATAAAGTATATCCAAGTCTCAACGCTGAAAATATGATCTAAACTCCCTTAAGCAGTTAGCTAAAACAATCATATTGCATTTCAAAATTTGACGCCAATACAGTGGAAACAATAGGAATATTTACGTTATTGAGAAATTCTATTTAAATTTTACTAATGTCAAAAAAACGCAAATCCTCTACTCGAATCAATTTGATTTGCCAATTTACCAATGAAAACACCAGCTTCATCAAGCTTGAGTCAGACTCTTATTAGGGTCATGTTAGCAGCCCATGCGGCCTCCCCTGCAACACGTGGTTGTTAGCATAGTGTTAACATGGAGAGCTAACAGGCCGATTTGAACTACTACAAAAAATTAAAAATCTTGTTAAGACAGTAGACCAGCTGAGGTCTAAACGTTATCTTTACTGTATTTTAATATAAAGGTCTGACTCTCGTGCAATGCGATGCGGCTGCAGTACATTTTCAAATCGGTCTGAAAACGGCTTAAAACAATGTGATTAAAAGATTGTGATGTTCCACTTGCATGAAGGCAGTGCATCATGATTGCAAAGATTATCAGGGATCTAAGGGGCACAATCAAAATCTTTATGAAAACTAAAGCTGAATCTGAGCAGCTACACGTGGCTCCTGCAGCCAGCCGTGGACAGGCCTTCACGGCGGAAAAATTCAACCAATTCAAACATTATCGCAAAGCAGTGCATGGAACACTACCCATACTAAACATAGTAGCTCTAGGACAATTTAACATGTATAATATTTATAATTAAATCGTAGTATTTATAGTAATGTACCAAAAATAGATGTCGGTGTCATTTGGCGTTAAAAATAAACAATGCATAAATGGCATCTGATACAAGTATTACATTTCAATCTTTGCACCAGGATCGTGTAAATGCAGCTTTAAGATTCTAAATAGTTTTGAGAAGAAACTCAGATGTTTTCAGAAGAACATGCAGTACACCCACCTTCTATGTCCGCCATCTTGAACTGAGAGAGCTCCTACACTCCGCGCTTTTCTTCCTGCTTTTCTTCCTGCTCCTCCTCCTTCTTCTTCTTCTACCTGTCGCTGGCCGAGGGCTGTGATGCTGCCCACTGCAGGTGGTGAAACACACTCCGCCAAAGAGGTGGTTTTCACCCCTGTCTGTTGGTTTGTCTGTTTGTTTGTCAGAAGGATTACGGAAAATTATGGGACGGATTGGCATGGAATTTTACACAGATGTAGGTTTTGGCATATACTATAGTGATATTGGTGACATTAATTAAAAATAAAATAAAACATAATAATAAGCCCCTTGAATAGTGACGTCACAATGTGACTATTACTGCCTCTATTCCTTTGATGTTTATTTGGGGGTGGAGCTGTAGCTAAGTGGGCTGAACAGAGATGCTGAAGTGGAAGGTGCAGGACACCAAGCAGAAGGTTATTTATACCCAGATACCCAGAGAGTTCTCTGAGTTGTTGGTATGTTAAGAGGCTCGCAATAACTAAGGAATTAATTAGGGGAATCTGCATTCATTTTTCAATAACTTTGGCCCCTGTTGTGGCTTGGCAGAGGTTTACGCTTTTCTAGTTTTTATCTGCAATTAGTTTGGCCTTTATATTTTATATAATTCATATGTATTTTTTACCTGTGGCAGGGAGGTCAACAAGAAGCAAGGCTTCTATAGTGTCACAGGGATAGTGTCACAAAAAAGGAGTAAACAACCTCATTCTGATCTTTCTTCCTGCCCTGACTCACACCTGAGAGAACGGTTGAGGCAAGGTCTTGTTTGGTGGATAACTATTGTCTTCTTGCCTGGTAAAGGTCTACATTTTGGAGTTATTGCTCATAGCATTATCAGCCAAAATAATATACATTTAAACAGAATTGCATGGTTTTAAAAAAAATGTTTGTCCTTCTAAGGCCTAATAACCAGTCTTTCATGAATGTAGATTACAGTCCAGTTCTGAGGAAGAGAAGTGTTTCAGTTTAGCAAGGACATTTTAATATCATTTTGCATATTTTGGCTTATTGCTTTCACAAAGTTTTCATGTTCAAACACACAACAAAACGAGCCAATCCCTGTTTCTTCAACCACACTCGAGATTTTAGGGAGCTATTAATCCCGATGTTCCCGGCCATAATCAGTTATTTTTCTTTGTGGAGTTTCTTGCGTAGTCAAAGGGGAAATCAAGTGTCAGAATATAACATTTTACCTGTTTTTTTATCTAGTTTAAGTCCTCTTAATGTGTTATGAATAGATAAATGTGAGTGCTTTCAATGTCAAACCACAAAACGCATTGGTCAGACAACCAACTGCTCCACCTTTGGCTAACCGCCTGGTATGCTGCACTGACAAGGAGACCTCCACTGAGTGAGTGAATATTTTGTACTGTTGTTAGGGACTTGAAAGTACCTATAATTGTGAGGCATTTTACAATTCAGCTCTGTTTTCTGCTATTAAGAGTTATGTTAGAACAAAGTTGTTTAAAAGCTTCATGGTTGGTTGTTTCAGCTAACATGCTTGTAGTTAGTACACATTACATTTTTTCTCTGTTCACATCAACATTCACATTCATATTTTCAGTTTTCTACTTAGCAAAAACTACACTTATGCTGTCGTCAGTGACATATCCCAGAGAAATCCCCAATACCCTGCGTTGTATGCGCAATCCCCCTGATTGACTCACCAAATTAAATGTAAAGTTATGTCCAAGGTAATGTATGTAAAAAAGCTTCCTCAAGTGAGTAAAATATGTACCATTACAGTAAAACACAACGTATAATAGGTCTCCTCGAGTCAATTCATATGCACTAAAATCCGACCAACGATCAGGAAGTTGTGTCCAAAAAACAATGTTTTTCGCTTAGAGTTCCCCATAGAAAGTAAAATATGAAGTATTAGAGTAAAACACGACATTTACACGATAGATCTATTCCATTTTATCCATGTACAGCAAATTTGGACTAAATAGAATCAATGGTTAGGAAGTTAAATAAAAAAAACTGGGTTTTTTATTATAAGCTTCCTCTAGTGAGTAAAATATAAACTATTAGAGTAAAACACAATGAATACAAGATAGATCTCTTAGATTTTAATCATGTAGAAAATGTGGACTAAATCAGACCAATAAAATCATGGTCTGACAATTTATTTTGGTTTCTTGATACATTTTGCCTTACCTTGAGCTGCCAAACGGTGTTTCAGTGTTTTTCTTAAACGGTGACAATAAAGCTATTCTATTCTATTCTAAAGCCCCTCCCTCGTGCCAGAAATATACACCCGAACTTTCCCAAAAGCACAGTTTGTGAAAGTTCTTCCTCGCACTAAGGTCTATGTGGGTCTAAGATTTAAAATTATCATGCTAACATAAAGGACTTGCGGCAGATATGGCGGCGGCGACGATGACGATTCCTTTACACCTTTATATATGTCAGTATTTTGAAAGTATGTCAGTATTTTGCCATAGTTTATTCAGCATTACCATTTAAACAATACTGTGGCTTTTGATAATTTAAGGACGAGATAGTGAGTCTTACCTCATGCTGTGTGTTTTAAGACACTTCTATGGTCTTTCCATGTGGGTTGTATTCAAAGCAACTAGACTTCTATTTTGGCTTGACGATGTGTCACCTTCATCCAACTTCCTCAGTTCTAACTGATAGAAGGGATAACTAATATCAGTTAGAACTTCTTTTTTCAAATAAGCCCCACTTGTGTGTGAAATATTAACAACTACAATATAATATGAGGAATACAAGTTAGATCTCGTGTTGATTCATATGGGCCAGATTTGGAGTAAATTGGATCGAAATTGAGAAATTATGGCCTGAAAACTTTTGAAAGTAAAGCTCCCCGCTATTGTTTGAAATATACAACTGACCTTTCCCAATCCAGTTCTTATTCACACTAAGGTCTATGTGGTTATAAAATTTGGAAATGATCCATGATATTGTTTTTGAGTTATCTTGTAAGCATGAAGGATCTGCAGAGGCAAAATACTCCTGACTTTTCAGGGATATGATAAAATATGGACAGTTTACAAAATGGCTGGCTAAAACAATAAAATTAGACAATCTGAAACTCTGGACACTTTAGACTACTAAATCTAAAGATCTAAAATCAATACAATTGTCAACAGTACGGAACAATAAAAGCAGCAAAAAAGAATACTTATTATTGTTCTAACTATTCCACTTCCTATGGGCCAGAGGAAACTTCTGTATTCTTGATATTAATTCCTTCTGATGAGACACGTTCTTATTGTCAGACTCAAATTTGAAGTAATTAACTTAACAATCTTTGTCGAATGAACGTAATCACTCAAAAGACACCGATTCCGTTATGTTTACTATTTCTATGAACTGTTATATTTGTACTGTCTAATAATTTTTCAGGTCCACTGAAACAGACAAACTAGCGATGAATGATGAGCATTTAAAAAGAGGTGCTGTGTGATGGAATGTCCTTTGTACTTGGGCTTTCTGTAGTTTTTTCCCCCTTATTATATGTGCAACCTACAGTATCAGCGTTTTGCAGCGTGGAATTCATTCAGAGGTCTGAGCTTTCACACAATCTGTACTGGACCACATAGCCAATGTGATTGTCTTTTCTACACAGAACAACCATTAATCAAGTTCAAAAGAAGAATGTGATGGAACTTAGAGATTTTCACAATTGAAGAGTTTCGTTATAAGGATCAAATTATCATGCGGGACAATTGCTTTTAATTGCAATAAAATTATGGCTGATGTTTTTGAGTGCTGTCAATTTTTTTTCTTGACACTGAAAGATATGGCCCTTGTTGTTTTTACTGTCTTTAACATTTTTAGGGGTGGACTTTAAAAGGACTTGGCTTGAGTGACATGCAGGGCTACGACCATCAGATTGACCTCAAAACATACTGAGTCCCCCTCCTCTCTGTCTGCAAGGAGCCCTGGATGCTGCTCAAGTTGCTCCCAGTAACCGAGGCCATCAGACTGGCCTCATGTTGTGAGTCCAGTCTGCCTTGTCACTAAGTCCTTTGACCCAAGGTAGACATTATTGTTATCAGAATCAATTAAATGGCTTCATTTAGGAAAATGTGTTGCACATTTCCCCATTAATGTTTTGACAGACTTCTAAACTCTATACACCTGGTTTAAATTTGTCTATTGACACCAAACTAAAACTGACTGTGTTTCAAGAAAGCATCAATGTTGTGACATATTTGACGTCAACAGAAATTTTTATTATTTCTCGGATATATCAAAACTACCTCTGTGTAAATATCCATATATTTCTCTGGTAAAAATTTGTCTTTGGACACATATTCAAGACAGTGCTTCGACACAATGTCACGTCACCGCTCTAGAGGGCTTAAACATTTAATTTATTTTATTTTAAATGCTGCGACCCATGTAATGTCAATTAAATGTAAACAACTCTCCTCTGGGTAAATTTCCATGCAAATCCGTCCATCCATTTTCCTAAATCTTGCTAATAAACAGATAAACGCACAGAGGTAAAATCATATCCCCTTTGGCAGAGGTAATAAAATGAAATCCAAGATCCAAACGTAAAAAATCAACACCAGTAGACCAGGCAGGGTTCAAAACCACAATCAAACCAAAGTGGCGAACAAATTCAAAAAGCAAGGGCAAAGGGCAAAAATCTCCAAAAAACGGCAGTGTCAAGATCCCCAAATATCTTGATTAACACAGAAGAAAACTCTCAGGAACTATTGGGACACCCAAGAGATGATAAACAACAAACTGGCTCAGAAGAAGGGATAGGTAGCAGAGACTAAATACACTGGTGTTATGAAATAATGATACAGAGCTGGAGAGAGAACACAGGTGAATACATTGAGCACATACAATGAGCTCTATCTCAAAAGAGGAGACTAGAATGAACACTGAAGAAGGACAACAAGTTACAATACAGAGAGGCAATTAAAAGAATCAAAACAAAACAAAGAAACCATGAAAAGACGGATAAAGCAAAAGCAACACAAGGAATTAACTTTCAAAATAAAACAGTAAATGCAGAACAATTATAAAATAAATCTTCAAATTAAGAACTGAAAATGAACACAAAAGGAATAACTAGAGGAAAACAGTGTATTGACATTTACCACATTTAGTGATTTAACAAATTTTTTAGGTCATTAAAGAACAACTTAATTTTTGTCTTTCACTATCAATTTCTGGATATGGAATTTATTTACCCATTAAACAGATATCAACTATCTAGCGTACCATTACCAGTGGCATAATTAATTGAGAAATGGCACGTATATAAGATAAATATTCAGCTCAGACCACTCAAGTGAGACATGTTTTATACATTTTGATAGAAATTGATGGAAGTTGCAAGGACTGAAATTGTAGATCATTTTGATGTTAATCTTTCGACTTTATTAGAAATATTTTCCAGACAAAATATAATAGGCCGGTTTCTTAAAGAGGGCTTGTGAAGGTCACAAGCACATATGCACAGGAGAAAAAAATGATTCTGCTGCAAGATCAAAGTGCATTTTTAAGAATCAAGAAAATAAATCCAAGTCGAAGGAGCCGAAGGAGAAAAAAAAATCATAGTTTAAACAAGTTAAGCAACGGGAGGTAGGGTCAGAATGAAAAGATTGTGTCGATGACAAGCATTTACAATATTCTTTATTTTCTGCTTTGATGAGTTACCAAGTGAAGAAATAAAATATTTGAACTCCCAACAAAAATATTTTTTCGGGTTCACATAACAAACCTTTGTTTAACGGTGTCCGGTGACGTCACGCAATCGAGCCCTCTGATCGGTCGGCTGGTATTTTAGTAACTCCACCCAGGTGCCACCTCTACAATCTGAGTCTGAACCAAGCAGAGGTTAGCAGTACAATCCCGTCTTCTAAAGTAGACCCTTCAAGGACAGGCAGGCAGAATCTTAGTTCATTTTCCAGAGAAGTTTCTTTCTTTCTGAACTCAGGAACGCCCGACAATGAGTCGGTCCAGGGAAGGTTTCGTGACTGTGCTCCACGAGAAGAACTTCGTGACCGACCAGTTGGCGACGTTGGAAGCGAAGACCGGAGTCCAGAGGGAGTATCTCACCTTTGGTAGGAAAACTTCTCAGCCAAACGCTGACATCCTAGAATGTTCTTTACATTTCTGTAGATAACACTTGACTTGTTGAGAGGCTAATCGCCCCATCTTAAAATAACCTAGAGTTAACTTTCAACCCACGACAAGCTAGATCCGTTTCTCTTTAATGTACGGAGGGATGCAAAAAAGACCAAATCAACCGCATTGAACAGAATTTCGGATAAATTGCCCCTCGGTAAAGTTCTATAATATTACACATACACATGTTACATTGGGCTTTTATGGTTGGTTTTTCCATCTATAATTAAATAAAATGAAGCTACACATTTTTATTTATTTTATTTGCACCTTATTTCAAACGTCCACCCTTGCTGTTAAGGTTTTACAACTTTAATATAGGCTATTACTATATTTTACGGTGGCAGACAGGGTCAAACGAACTGCAAACCTCAATTTGACAACATGAGCATGCTGCCAATAAAGAAAACGTTTTCGTCAATTTGACAACACACGCACTAAAAAAGGCACAACACAACCGGTAAGAAAAACGATCGGCAAAAACCATAACACAACGGAAGTGTTTAAGACAGAAACTCAAAAGTGATGTATCCCTGGACACCCTATTTATCACTTCATTTAGTAAATAAAGCAGATATTATGCACAAACATTTCATGATATTTTGATTAGCCATGGTACCTTAGATAAACTTCCGGGTCATGCAGTCATTTGACTAAGAATAAACTTTAATCATCTTGGCGAGAACAACAAAAAAAGATAATAACATAACATTTGTTACTTTTGTGTACACGTTTCCATGGCGACAACTGAAGTCAAATGATGTGCAATGGTGGTTAAGAGATTTCATCAGAAAGTATGATAGACATAATATTTGACAATTTGTCAGAGGTAGACTAACTAAAGCCCCGACGAACAGTGAGGGTAGTTTGGTGCAAGCCGGGCGTCGCAGAAGAACTTGCAGAGGAATCCCCATCCAAAAGATGCTTAACGTTGATATGGTTCTTTAAGCTGGAAGTGCCTCGGTGAAACCCAAACTCCTTCCTGCAGTGTGTGCAAATCGCTTTATGTTGATCGATTGTTCGATCTTTTTTTTTTTTGTACTCGAACTTCCCATCGAGAGGGCCAATAAGTTGTTCTGAGTCATCCATCTATTTTGCTCCTATTGTTTCTGCCGTCAGATAACGTTGGAGCGCCAATCGGTGCAGTGAGAGTGGTATTATGGATATGTCAGTCTGCGCATGCGTTAAAATAATTTAATCAAATTGACACATCTGTGTGTGTTGAACAAGTGCATCGTAGTTAACATCGTGGCCGTCATGCTCCTTTTTCTGGTCTGAGATCAAAAATATTTGTTTTCTAACATTTTCTTTTAGTATTGTGCACTCTTATCTCCTCCTGCTGCTATTTGTTAGTATTGTGTTGTTTTATGTGGCTGGCATTGGCCTACCAAGGGACTGAAGATGAAAATTAGCACTGGCTATAATCTTGCATATTTACATGTATATGTTCATTAATATGCACTGTTCCTATTATAAATATATACATAAATAAATAAATAAAAGAAAGTGGTCTAAGTAAATAACAGCGGATGATAGGGTCGTGGGTGCCCATACTCATTGATTGTGGAGAACTAAGGCTTGTCCCTGTTGTCTGATCCAACTGAACTAATGCAGCACTAACTGCTGAGAAAAGGCTGGTTCTGATAGAAAGGTGTCAGAACAGACAGTGCATCACGGAGCTGTTAATGAGACAAAAAGCAGACTAACACGATATGAGGTAAGTTGTTTTTAATTTTATGGTTGATCAGTGTGAGCAACCTTCAAACAGATGAAAAGTCAATTTAGAAGTTTTGTCTATTCGACAAACAATAAACTGATGAGGCGATTGATAGAAAATCACCCAGAAACTATTTTGGTAATGGATTAGGTATTTGAGTTATGTTATTGAGTTATGATGATAAAAATTTGATGCTTAGCTCAGTGAAACACTGCTGTCATTTTTTTGTTTTCTTTAATTTCTTGTTATTTATTGGCTGTTATTTCTCAATATGCTAAGTTTTAGTTGGTGATGATGATGTAGCAATAAAGTGCCTTATTTGTGTGGCTCTGTCTAACAAGAACCTCTCTGAAGTATTATTAATGAGGAGAGGCCACACCCCCATCATTTCTGAGGCACAAAAAGTAATTTTACCTGGTGCAGTTGATGTCAATTAAAGCTCAGTCTGAATTCAACTATTTCCATGTTTTAGTCTCTTTTGCACATTACCAAACTGGCTTGCTAAACAAATATCAAGAACTTTATGCAAATATGGTTTGACTCTTCTCTAAACTGCATTTAGCAGACACGGCAGCTATATTGCAGAGCTGTTTTTGGATGGCTTTTTAGCCTGTTGCTGAGGCAACCGACATTCATCTGTTCTTCTTTGAGCAGCTTGCAGGTCGGTTACAGGGGTGTGCACTGATAATTGGTTGCGTGCAAGAATTGAAATCCTGTAGCTTCCTTATGATGTCATGTTGCACTTGCATCATTCGGGACCTGTCTGTTGGAATAGAATTTCAAAGAGATGCCCTTCTGCTCTTTAGCTGAGAAATGTATCAAGTTCATACTGACTGTTGTGTCACTTGGAGGTGTAAAGACTTAATGGAGAGGAGAGGAAAGGCCCTGTCTCACCGGTGTCTGCTGCCGATCTCCCAGAGTGAGCCGCTGTCATTTGTAGTTCCATGTTTTTAAATCCAACTTCACGCACTCCTTCACATTAGGTATAACTCCTGTAATGAGTTTTACATTACAGGATTAAACTGTTGAAATCGAAGTCTGTAGCATAGTCAGTACATCACTTGGAAGGTATTATTTTTCTTAGAATAGATCAAGAGTTGCTCAGATATTGAATGGCTTTAGATATGTTTATTAGAGTCAAAAGGATCCTGCAGACAACATTTTAACACGCTGCATGGACTAATTTAAAGGCCCAGTTTTTGATGTGTCTCTGCTGTTCTGACTACAGTGTCTGATGCGTTAGTGCCTCTAATATCAACCAGTTCTTCCACTTTTCTTGACTGTATTGAAGAGGAGAGAGAGGATACTGGCATACGGGCACAAATATTTGGATAAAAGATGAGGCAAACGAAGAAGATTTAAAAAAGGCAAGACATAAAATGGATTACAATATCGAAGGTTTTTAGTTCTTAAGTTACCAATGTGTCTCCAATTTGTCTGTTTTGCACTAAACTTTTTTCTGCAGTGACAAAAGCTCAGAGGACATTCTGGGTTTTAAAAAGTTTAATAGACTGTTTGAAGAATATACAGGTTAACATGGTTATTCAGACGGTAAAATATTTGCTTTGAATTCAGCATCTTACTACCAACTAGTCAGCAAGCTGTTACAGGTTTTCAGTGAATAAACAAAGTAAAAGCCAGTAGTTAGTGAGTTTTAAAGTAAACTACGTAGGCATTTGCTGCTTTTGTTTAGGGGGCATGTGCAATCACATTCTTTTTTTATTTATATAATGTTGAGAAGGGTTTGTTTTCAATAAATTGCTTTGGTTGTAAAATGTCAGAAAATTCTAACAAAATGCACCAAGATTATTTAAGAAGAACCAAAAATCAACTCTATAAATCCCAAAGATCTTCAGTTCAATATGGTCTACAAATAAGTATCAAATTGGTGAGCTAGAATCATCCATTAAACTCTTTTATTTAATAAGATAAAAAAACTAAACATCTTATGTTATCAATAAATTCAATGATAATTTGATGAATCAAGTTTATTCTTTTAGAACAGATAGAATTCTGATGCACACCCTAATAAATTCTTGTTGTAATCCCTGTTTGAATTTAAATACTTTTATCTCATTTACTCATTACATCTGAACAATGTCATGGCATTGATGGACTATTTCACATACCTTTTTCACATAAGTTCTTATTCTTTGTGAGTTTTGAAGTGTATTTAAAGTCATCTACTGAACTTACTAGATTTGAACAGTAGTGTTTGACTTGTATTTGAAGCTCCTCCTAATCCTGGTACTCTACTTTTCCGACATCCTGATCGCAGACACACTTTGTTGACAGCAAATGTAGGCTGATACGCTTTAGCTGCAATGGTTAAGTAACTGGATAAACTGTCTCTCACCTCATTCCTGCCTCTTGTTTATTTCCTTCTGCAGGTTTTCTGGGATTTCTTGGGTTCTATCTTCTATATGGTTATGGAGCTTCGCTGATCTGCAACGTGATTGGCTTCACCTATCCGGCATATTTCTCGTATGTATGAAGTTGAGCTTACACTTCAAAAGTTAGCTGGCAATGTTATTTATTATTTGGTTCAGGTTTCTTGGATAACAGGTGCATAAAAACCAGACCTTAGCCATGAAATCTTCAGCAGTACACCAATCTGCCATAGCAGTATAACCACCAAATTGTGAAATGAAAAAACCTAACTCATTACAGTGCCACCTGATAATGGATGGGCTTTATGAAGACACGAGTGAACATTTTATCCTTGAAGCTAAGTATTTTCATTCATTCATTCATTATCTACTGCTTATCCAGTTCAGGGTCACAGGTGGGCTGGAGCCTATTCCAGCTAACATCGGGCGAGAGGCAGGGTACACCCTGGATAAGTCGCCAGTTCATCACAGGGCAGACACACATAGAGACACACAACCTCCCACACGTTTACGGGCAATTTCTGTGTCACCAATTCACCTATATCACATGCTTGTGGACTGTGGGAGGAAGCCGGAGTTCCCGGAGAGAACCCATGCAGACACAGGGAGAACATGCAAACTCCACACAGAAAGGCCGGCAGATGTGGATTCGAACCCAGTTCCTTCTTGCTGTGAGGCAGCAGCGCTAACCACTGCGCACCGTGAAAGAAAGAGAGAGAAAATTATGCAACCCTAAGGATCTGAGCAACTTCGACAACAACCAAATTGTGTTGGCTAGACGACTGGGTCAGAGCATCTCCAGACATGCAGGACTTTGGGTGCTCCTGGTCTACACTGTTAAGTTGTTACCAAAAATGGTCTAAAGAAGGTGACCGGGTCATGTTTGCCTATGATTCATTTTTCCCAAGAGGTATTACTGTAGTGCATGTTGAAAAGGTAAATCCTGGTTCTGATAGGAAGGCATAAAAATGTATTGCTTTCAGCATATGGGGCTGTGTAGCAGCAGACTGGGCGGAGGGCCAATGCTGACCACCTGCCACACACACACACACACACACCACCAATTACCGAAAGCACAACAATGGGCACATCAGCATTAAAAGATTGAAGCAATGGAAGAAGGTGGTATTGTCTGATAAATCATTATTTTTCGTGTGCTATGAATGGTCAGGGGCACGTGCATCACATACCAGAGGAAGATATCTCATTATTCATCTTATACAGTTTTATGAATAATTGAAAATTATTTTGGCTGATTATTTGTTTCAGTTGAGCAGCCATTGGCAGATACAAATAGTTAACTCAGGAACTTGGTACATGGTCATTTTGAGGTTATTGATATGTCCCATCTGTATTCATTATTTACCCATAGCATATCTGTAAAAACGTAACATTCCAGCTTCACCGAACATTATACCTATATTTACAATGATAAATAGTTGTGCGTTTGGATATTTTGAGATTTCATTAAGTTTTATTTGTCCATGGAAACCGGATTTTTCAGGGTTGGTCTGAGGGCTCCTCATCTTTTCTGGAGCATATCTCACAAAATTTACATTGAATCATCAAAAAATTTAAGGCACTTGTTATCCATATTAGATAGTTTTGTTGAAGGATGGTCATTTTATCAGGAACATGCAAATGATGACCTTGTCACTTGCCAGATGTCCTTCATTGGACCACCCCGGTAGATACTAACTACAGACCAGGAAAACCCAGCAAGACCTGCCGTTTTGGAAATGCTCTGATCCAATTATCTTGTCATCACAATTTGATCCTTGTCAAAGTAGTTCAGACTCTTATGCTTTCAGCCCGTCAACTTCAGGACAAAATGTTCACTTGCTGCCTGATATATCCCACCCACTGAATGACGTGGTAACCAATATTATTCTGACTTCACCTGACTTTGTTTATAATGTTATGGCTGATCGGTGTAACTCTAACTTTACACATAACCACGATAATTGGTTGTGCCTTTCAGTATTAAAACATTTGTACAAATCTCAGATTGAGTTTTCTTTGGCAAGAGGATTTTTAAAGGTTATTCTTATTTTCCATAGTATTACTGTATGTCCAAAACAATACACACCACTCTATGCTTATTAAAGGAATAAAGGATACATATCAGTATTAGCAGATAATTATTGTATTTATAAGATCCTTTCGCCCTCTGTATGTTGTAAGATCAGTAACAGCCAAAAGAAATCTGAGAATGTACAACAGTTTCACATTTTTATGACTGACTAAGATTTATTTTAATAGTCTTTACTGGCACAATAATGGTAAATTTGTGTTGTCTGAGGTTGACATTATGGCTGATAATTAAAGCCAATAATCCAAAGCCAAAGCTCTTTCTTTCGCTTAAACAAATACTAGATACAGCACGCATCAGAATTGAGTAGGGGATAGTACGAACCATTAACCATTGCTGGTTTGCTAGTCACCAGTCAATGCAGAAGAAGTTAAAGAGAGCACAGCGGCTCCAGCCAGCTGAACCTGGCTAGAGCCATAAGTTTAGACTCCGTAACCAAGCATGTTGTCACAGGTGTGGAAGTGTTTACAGCTTTATCAGATGACAGCATGATTGCAGTTGTATGTAATAAGTGTTTTGTAAGGACTCTGAGAGGAGGGACAAACCTAGCATACTAAACACAGATAATCTTACAGCGGCAATTCAGGGTAATATTTTCATTTCCTCTCCTACATCTCGATCCTACAGGTTATCAATTGTTTTCATAAAAACAAATTATATATTCTGATTGATGGTAATACTGACTTTAGCAGTTCTTCTGAGCGCTATCTTTACAGAAAAACTGTCTCCACATGCTTTTTTTTTTTTTTTTAGGGATTCTGCCAGTAAAGGATTACATTCAGTCTGTATCAGGAGGAAGAATGATTATAGTTGCCAGTATGTCTTTCAGTGCAATTATGGCCTTGTGTGTGCTTTAACTTGATTGTTTACACATAATCCGATGTATCCATCAGGCCTTATGAAGATATTATTCTTAGCCTCATAGAAAACTGTCAAAATCATTTTTTTGAGAATTTACTGTACATGCACTTCAGACAAATTTTCTGTTTTTCTGTTCTGTTTGCATTGTAACATAATTTGCTTCTTGAATCAAACATATCCTCCTTCATCAGTATTAAGGCCATCGAAAGCAATACTAAGGAGGACGACACACAGTGGCTGACCTACTGGGTTGTTTATGGACTCTTCAGTCTTGTCGAGACATTCTCTGACATGTTCCTCTCCTGGTTCCCATTTTACTATATTAGCAAGGTAAGATGATGTTGTTTTTTTTATGGATGTTTATTTTTATTTTCATATAGTGTTTATTTTACCAGGTTTACTCATCCTTATGAAGTTAACAGCTGAGTTTGAGCTAGGTTTCACTTTGAATCCATAGACTATTAAAATCCCATGAGGCTTGATGTCTTTCTGTCAATTGTACCTTTCTAACAGTGCACTCTTGTGGACGCATCCTGTGATGGCATTGCATGCAGACAACTTTAGTGTCTCGGCTCTGTATTACAGATGAATTTAAAGCAGGTTTCCCTTATTACTTACACAAAGGTGGTAATTTCTTTGCTGTCATTGGTTTGTTTGTTTGTCACCAACACTGATTTATGAACATATTTTGATGATTTTGTTTAGAAGAGGCTTGGTAAGGCCCAAGGAACAATCCCTTAGATTTTAGTGGTGAGCCGGATCATTATCTGGACTTAACTTAAGAAGAAGATGAAATAAGAAATCCTTTATTGATCATATACAGCCATACAGAATACAACATAGTGAAATCATTTCTCTGCATTTGACCCATCCCTAAGGGCGCAATGGTCAGCCCCTTTGAAACGGCTGGGTACCTGGGAATTCAGGGTCTCGCTCAAGGACCCTACGACAAGTAGACCCTGGTTGGACTCGAACGGGCTCCTTTCCGATCTCTGATTGGGAGACGGCCGCTCCACCCGCTGAGCTACAGCCGCTCCCTAATGGATTATACCTACAAATTTGAGTGAAAATCATACGTTGACTTCCTAATAAGATCAAGCACACACTGTAATACGATCTGGATCCAAGTTATATTCCTCATATGGACATTTATATCTTTTAGATTCTATTCATTCTGTGCAGACCTTTCCCCTCGTTCGTTATCCATACTACTTCTGCACCTTCCCCATTCAAATTAAGATCAGCAGTGGAGTTTGGCTTCAGCTTCTCAGTAAACCATAAAACATTCAGCCTTCACCTTCTTTTATGGACATTCCCTTCAGCGTTTTGCCTGCACATGTAAAAGTTAACTGGCCATCAAAGTTGCGATATAATTATTTCCAGTTCTGAAGGCATGATTTTCTTTTTAAAAAGTGTGTTATAAAAACATTAAACATAAAGATTTAAAAGTAAGCTGTTCCTGCATACTTAACATTTAAAAGTATACATAACTTCTATATAAAAATTATATATGTGCATACACCGCTCAAAACATTTGTGGAATACTTAAAACAAACATATCTTGGCGAAAAGAATATTCAAATTGAAAATCTGTTGCTATACATTAGGTAATTAATTGCGAACTATATACTTTAATTGGTCAATGGAAACCAAAATCATGAACTCATGAATCTAAATTACACTGAAAAATCTTCCAACACAAAATCCAACTTGAGTGAATTTCATCACAACTCCTAAAGTGTTTTAGTGGTAGGTTTGAACCCACATGCCTGTTGGTACTCCTGAGAATGTCTGGGCAAGCTCCTGATGAAACCCTGGACTGAATTCAAGTCTGGAGACCATGAGGTCCACTCAATGGCATAAAAGCCTTCATCATCCAGGAGCTCCTTACACACTCTGACCACATGGGGCACGGTATTTACCTACATCAAGATAAATCCAGGGTCTACTGCCCAACCATAAGGTTCATTGTCAGCAATTGGTCTGAGAATTTCACCCTCGCACCAAATAGCTGTCAGGGTATTGTTGGATAGCAGCTGGAGAAGGATACGCAACCCCAGACCATCACTGACCCACTGCCAAACCAGCCCAGCTGAATGATGATGCAGGAAGCCAAATGTTCACCACGATGTCTCTAGACTCTTTCATGTCTGCCACTTGAGCACAGTGTTGACTCGCTCTCATCTGTGAAGCCAGTTCTGGTGTTCTCTAGTGAACGCCAGACAAGCTGTTGGGTGCCGGGCTGTGAGCACGAAGGAAGTCAGTCACTCACGCCAGCCTCATGGAGTCGGTTTCTGATCTGGCAGGGCTCCTCCTGTTTCTCCTTGCACAAAGGCACAGATACCAAACCTGCTGCTGTACTGGTGTCCTCTACGGTCCTGTCCAGCTCACCTTTGTAACGGCTCGTCCCCTAGTATCGCATCAAGGCTCTCTATGCTAGGAGACAGAGCAAAGGTCGTGGCAATGGCTTATATAGATGTACCATCCTGGAGGAGCAGGACAACCGGTGCATCCTGGGTTGGCAGCAGGTATAGAAAAAAGGGAAAATCGTCTGGGGCCCCACATTTCCTCTTTTGGGGGTTGTTTTGCTGTTGCCTCTCCCGTCCACCTGTCCACCTCCCGTTGCTTTGATTTGCACCAAAGCAGATGAAACTCAATCACAGTCGCCCTTGCTTCCGTGCGCTTCCGAGAGTTTTAAAAGACCATGTTATACCGTGATGATTAAGCCATTAAGTATGGTTTCAAAGTAAATGTTACAGTTAGCGTTGCTCCCAACCAATTTAATGTTTCGATATCAATGAATAAACTTAATTATTGTAATATTATATGTAATATATCTTGTCATATATTATAATATATTCAGTATCAGTCTGGACGCTGAAGGGAGAGGACGCTGGCGTTGTCGGTTTGCCGCTTTTCCATCAGAGTTCTACAGCCTGCAATACTATAAACCGACAAGTATACCTTTTATTGTTGCTCATCTGCAAACCTTTTGGATATATATCCGTATTTGTATACGTTATTCTGTATTTGTATTTGTAAGAATTCTACCGAGTCTGGTGAAGGTCCGCCTACCTGTTGCTGCAAGTGTACCATCACCCGGAGACTTCTGTATCTGTTTGTTTCATCGTTTATGTCCGTTTCTGTTTGTTCATCATGGATGTCAGTTTGTTTATCCGTCTTGTTCATCACTGCCCCCGTGACACTTTCACCAATAGCCGTTGTTGATCAATTTCTGTGTTTGATAGCTTTTTTTTTTTTTCTTGGCATCATTTCCATGAAAATAACGGCTACTAACGTCCTCTGTGCGTCTAGTCCATGGCTAACGGCTAATAACGGGCTAGTCTCCACGACTGACATGATGATGAATTATTCCGTCACCCAACTGATGAAATTCAACAACTAACACTCCGTTGTTATTAGTCCAAGTTATTAAACAACTTGGACTCCTTCGCCGGCCCCGTTACGTTCACAGAAGTTGCCGTTCTAAGTTTGTTTACTCCCGCTCCCGCTCCGATAACTACATTCCGTCCTTTTGGTCTGATGTGCGCACCGTCGCGTCTCAGATGCGTCATCAGAATGTTGTCGCTTTTCCCATTAGTGTCACTGGACTTTCCTCCATAAAGTTATCCACTGCGCGGGTTAGAAAACGTGGAGGGGATTTCAGTCTTCTTCGGCCAATACAGAGACTCACTGTTCCATCTAGTATTAAAATCGAACTCTTTAATTCACAATCTCTCACAAACAAATCATGCCTCATACATGACCACATCCTGGAGAAATGTCTGGACGTTATGTGCCTTACAGAAACCTGGCAACAACCAGATGATTTTTCTGTCCTGAATGAGACCTGTCCCGCCGGTTACTGTTACCTCCAGAAAGCCCGCAGCACTGGTCGTGGTGGTGGTCTGTCTGTCATCTACCGCAGTGATTTGGACTTGTCTCCACTGCC
>VRLP01006674.1:0-26832 GCA_009660295.1 Lophius piscatorius | reverse complement strand
CGAGGTGCCATTTCCATGCTGGGTCGATCAACTCTGGGACCGTTTTGTCTTTTGAATGAAGAAATGCGTTAATTTCGGGTAGCAGCTCGTAAAAACGCCTCAACCATCGGACCTCTGTGTAGTACAGCACATCTGTTCTTGGAATTCTTGGAACTGCCTGTGTTTAAGTCCCTTTGCTTAATGAAGTTTATGCATGACACCACAACCTTCATGACAGAATCCCACGTCAATACTTTGCAGCACAGTGCTTGCTGGTGAATTAGGCAGTGGACTTGCAGCGGGGCGATGAGACCCCATTCTTCCATCTCCCGGTTCATGCGTCCTATTAGACCCCGCGACACGCCCACCATACTAGTGGCCCCGTCAGTCGTGATGCTGGCCAGCTTTGACTAGTCTAGGTCCAACTCTTCCATGGTTTGGCACACTTGGCAGAAAATATCCTCCCCCGTCGTAGTCCCTTTTAGACTTTTGAGGGCTGCCAGCTCTTCGCCGTCTCAAAGTTTGCGCTAACTCAACGAATAAAAATGAGCAGCTGTGCTGTGTCCTGCACGTCCCTGCTCTCATCTAGTGCTAATGAAAAAAAGTTAAATTCTTTCGTCTTCTGCTGCAGCTGGGCATATACATTAGCCCCGAGTTCTTCAATGCATCTGGTGATTGTACTCGCCGATAGACTCACGGCATTAAAGACATCTTTCTTTTCGGGACACACCTCCTCCGTGACAGCATTCATACATTTCTTGACAAACTCTCCATCAGTGAAAGGTTTACCGCTGCTTGCTATCAACAAACACCAATGGTAACTTACCACTCTAGCCGGGACACCTTTTCAGCCCCCGTTCTCAGTACAAGTGCACCCACATCAATGCGTGTGTACACAAAACAGTCCCTGGATACCACACTCATATGACATTTGATAAGAAACATATATATATATATATATATATATATATATATATATATATATATATATATTATCTTTAAGTTTATCTTCAAATCTTCAAACATCTTCAAACATATTTAAGTTTATCTTCAAACATATTTAAGTTTATCTTCAAACATATTTAAGTTTATCTTCAAACATAGGTTTCCAGTCACTTCCATGAACATACCTCAAGGTCCTCTATTGGGATGGTCATGCAGTGTCTTCATCTTCGCTTATCTTCCAGCCATGCGTTTTTTGGAGCAGAGTGGAGAATCATTTTGAATCCCATCCCGACGTGCTTAATGTATTCTTTCGGTGGAAAGCATTCCCGAACCTGTAGGTGAGCTTCGAGGAGTTTTAGTTCTTGGTCCCTTCATCTCTGAAAATCGTCTTTTGGCTGGAAATATCATATGCATTCACATTTTTTTCCCTTAGCTGTTTTCTTATACAGGCGTGTCTGCTTCTCTCCTTTTGTATCTTACTTGAAAAGTCCTGCGCAACATAAATTTGGTTAGCTCCAGCCACAACTCCTTTTTACTCCACGCTGCCTGAAAATTTTTTTGCTTCTTATTCCACTGTAGAAAACTGACCACCAAAGAAATCGGAGTTGCTTTTTCTTATGCCGGCAATTTGGAATGTGAACGGTGCGCCGCGACAATGTGCAGTTTGTGGGGGGTAATTTCCACTTTTTCCACTAGTAGTTAGTTAATGAAACCCACCGGATCATCCCCCTGAACACATTTGTTTAGCTGATAAGTCCGTATGTCGTTCTGTTGGGATTAATTCTTTTCATTCACCTTTTTTTGTTCCTTGTTAAAGGGGATTTAGGGCTGCGTTTGAAGTTGCCTCGTGCTCTGCCAATTGGTGGATACTTTGTTGGGCCTCTTCAGTATTGTTTGTGGCATTTCCAAGTGTAGTTTGGATTTCTTTCACCTCGTTTCAAACCTCCGATGTTATCTGAAACTCTAACCGAAGTTTACCGATCTGCTTGGTGATTTTCTCTTTGAAGTCCGTCAGCATCGTTTTCAGGTTTTGTTTGAGGCTACTCATGGCCATTTTTTGCCTTGAATTGATTGTCTTGCACGCTTCCTTATGTTTTATGTTTAGCCTGTTTAGCGTGCAATTCTCGGATGACTGTTCCCAATCTCAAATTCATTACACTGGGAGTACTCACTTGGATTATTCATTTCATTTTTTGGTATAGTAACCTTGAAGGTTTGTAGAGGACTACACGCACAGCTACATCAGCACGTGTGGTGTCAACTGGAAGTCTCCTGTTTGTTTTCTGCATTTTTGTAAAATTTTTTGAACTTTACAGAAATACAACAACTAGAAAGATTTGCATTTGGACAAAAAAAATCATATCCATTGTTGCGTATAGGGTGTACCATAAAATTACACCTAATCTTAAAAAGTAATGAAGTAATCTAAGCCATTATTCATAGGATTTTGCGAGAATTACAATATCAAGCAACACATTGTCACCCAAATCCCAATCGATTTTATGAACGGAGTAGTGAGACAGCCTCGGCACATCTGGCTGCTTCCTGCTTATACCAGGACCACCAACTCTCTCCATTCTGATGGTGTTGCCTTGTTCCACACGGAACTACCTTGGCATAGACCCAATCCTCCTTTTCCTCGTTGAACTTGACTTAGAATGTCAGCATTCTGTTTTTGCTTGGTGTACGGCTTCATTTGGTGTCCATTTCCATCGTGGTGTTTGAGACGAGGCTGACACAGACACGCACAGACTCTCTTCCAGAATTATTAGGTTTATCACCAATCTGACAACCATAACTCATTCTGAGTGAAAATATGTTTTTTATAAAATTAGACAAGCTGGATGTTGAGTGTGTTATTGTAATGTATATTTCCTGATAGTATAAACAAAGCAAGCAGGGCAGACGGAACGAGCAGCTCGGAGACTTGGATGGATGCCGTTCTCAACATGAGATTGCTTGTAATTAAGCCAATTAGCACATCGGAACAACACTTCAATGCCTCAAGGAAGGATAAGGTTAGGAATACTTAAAGAATGCTGCATCTAAATACACACCCACACTGAAACACAATGACGCTTGATGTGGTATCAGGGGAAACCAACACAGATGGACGAGGTGCATCAATGTGGATGTTAAGTCGTTTTGATGGCTTTGTGTTAGGCCAATTAGAAGCTATTAGGGAAAGCTCACACAGAAGAAAATTAAATACAAAGAGGATCTTTCTTTCACATTGGCAGTTTAAAAATGCATAATAGAATATTTCATCATTAATCATATATACCCAATACAATTTTAAATCTTAATTGAAAGTGGCTAACATTGATTTCAATTTGCTCCTAATACATCTAGAAAAATCCTATCATGATCTCTTCTTTAAGAGCTTCTGCGGAAAATGTGTACTTTTGATTGAGGCTGGTGGCCAGTGTCTGTTCCTTGTCTGATGCTACAGTGTGTTGATCAGACAGTCTCATTTGTTATGGCTGAATTTTGTCATTTTGCTTATGTGAATTTCCTATGTTCAGACATAAAAAGTACTCAAATAATGAGGGCCGTTGAATAAAAACTTGATAACATTTTTGATGGATAGAGAGAGAAGGTTCAGGTATGTTTTCAACTTTGTTTTTAACATCAAAGCCATTCTGATTGTTTTTGTGAATTTCCCTTAAATGGATGTATGAATTATGAATTTGGGTGGAAAAGAGGAAATTGTCCCGAAAAAAATATCGTTGAATTTGGAGTAAAGGTGAATGAATTTGAATCGTTGCCTTTAAATTGCACATGAGCGTGTGAAGCTGGAAGGCAGCCTGCACAGCCCTCTGATTTAACTGATTGTAGGTTATAATTCGCTAACTAACTAATTTTCTGATCTCACTTCTCATTTCATATTTTATTCATTATGTCAGACTGCTCCTGACTTTCCTGAAGACCAAACAAGTTGTTGATGATACTGATGTCTGAACAATGGCGTTGGTTAAAAGCTGGGAAGTCTTGTTGATAAACATTCTGCTGATGTTACTGACTTTGAACCTGGCTAGCATACTGTTAGCGTTCTTGTTCATAGCTGACCCAAAGAGTCCTATTACCTGCATGGACCAGAAAAATCTCCAGTGGCCAAGTTGGATCTTAGGGGGCAGACTGTTACGCTCTTCCAGGTGCCCATGATCAGGAAATCGTGGACGATCATTGAGACTTCAAGTCTATATTGAGCAGTGGGTATTATTTTCTGAGATAAGCTCTTACATAGTTGCTTTCCTGTTAACCCATAATAACCAGAATGACACAAGTGTCATAAAGAATTTTAATACCATGGAAAATCCCGTCACCTTATCTCTGACTTTCAACACATAAATTTTTACCAAGTTTTTTGTTACTTAATGTATCTTTAAATTCAATTTAAAAATCCATTTTTCTAGCGCTTTGATAATATATCCTGTATAACGTTTATCCAGTTGCAAGATATTAGCATATATACATTTTTTTTTACATAAAAACAAGCAAATATGTGTATGTCCATGTTGCAAATCGTTGGTGTTACCAAGATTTTTAACTATGCCTACGCTGTCATCCCCGACCGCAAGGGTAAAATCCAGAAAAAAACCTCATACCCTGGACTGTACGAACCATTTTGAACTCCACAAATTATAATCTTTTTTTCTTATAAAAAGCTCCCCTGTGTGATTAAAATATGATATATATATATATATATATATATATATATAAGATAGATCTCTTCGAGTCAATTCATATGCACCAAATTTGGACTAAATCAGAACGGTTTAGAAATGATTGCCCAAAATTTTGCAGAAATAGCTCTCCCTAGTGGTGGAAATATACCACCAATCTTACTCAAAATCAATGAAGTTCTTGTTGGTATAAAATATGAAAAATTATTCATGAAACAATTTTTTCAGTTTATACAGAGCTGCTCTGGTGAAGCTGATTCCATATTATCCCAGACTTTTCAAACATATAATAAATATATATGTTGTGGAATTGCAAATAAAAAAAGATAAAGCTGTATCCCTAAATCAAAAACATTTTGAGCTTATTTATTTTCAAATGAAGGAAAACTGACAATAAAAGCCAGGTGTAATATAAATGTTATCACATGTTTATGATAGAGGGCAACATCTCATTCAAGAGAAATTGGCCTGAATTGTAGTGTGTTAATGATGCTCACTTATTATCCTATTTACAGATATATTAAATATCAGCTGATCGTAGTCGGATATACAGCACTAAAAGCTTAAAGAAAAGGTAGAGATAACTGTAGTACCAGATGCCACCCATTATCATCTCCTGCACCCAAAAGATTTGCTGATGTTCTGCCAAAATATCAAATTATATTGGTTATTGGCTTAATATACAGTAAAAACCAGATCAATAATGTTGTTTTGTTGAATTTATACATGAATGAATGAATAAAGGAAATAATATCAAAAAAGGTTACTGTGTTTTTATGGTTTCGGGCTTCGGTGGCTTCTACATCACTGCAAACCTTCTCAAGAGGAAACCGAACACAGACGGTTGCTCAAGTCTGTGTTTGTCTGGCAGCAGAAGCAATTCAACAACGTCTGATGATATCCCCCTAATTAAAGATTAAAATTTTCGGAGAGTAATGAACACACGCTTTAAATTCAATAACACGACCCTTGAGGCAGTCTCTGAACCTGAAAGTGACCTTCTGAGGATGTTACATGTGTTTGAAGAAGGTGAGTCTGATAATTAGAAATGGCCCGTCATATTAAAAGCTTCAGTCCACAAGAAGTTCAGTATTGCTGGAAAAGACCAGAATAAAGGGATGTTCCATGATTGGATTGCTGTTTATAGAGAGACTGGTTAGAAGGCTTAAAATCTGAGCAGATGTTTTTTTTCTGTCATGGGGGAAAAACAATAAAATAATATTTCACAAGCTTGGAGGATGACAGAAGTTAAATATAAGAAGCAGCTTAAGGAAAAAATAAAGCCTTGAGACCACCGGTTGATTTTATGGAAGTACTCTGTCAATTGGGTGAAAAGTTTAAACTATTATAATGATGTTTATGGTGTATCCGGGGCTCCTACTCAAAATACATTTTCGAGAAATAATGACAGTTGATGTAATTAACAACTTTTCAAAAATTTTTAAAAATAATATAACAACACACATTTATCAAAAATTCTCAAAATAAGACACTTTCTTCAAATTGTAATCACTTCATTGTTTACTTAAGTCCTATTTTTGTGAAAGTTTGTACTTATTTTCAAATCATATGTTAATAATTTCTATAACGTTTCTCATCAAAGCAACCATTCTAATTACAAATCTGGAATTTTTGTTCAGGTCAGATTTGGTTTTCTTGTTGGTTAATAATATCCATTATTGATTTCCAATGTGAAATGTCTGTTCTCCAAAGTGGCAGGCACGTTAACTCACTTCATTTTATTGTCGTTTAGTCATCATCATAAAAAATGCTTGATAGCACATGCCAATAAGATCGAAAATGGACATGGTAGTACATAACATTCGATGATATTTCACCTCTGGAAGCCAGCCAAGATTCTTATTCCAGTTGATAGTGACTTTGTCTACTTACATTTTTGATCCTGATGCTCGTGTCTTCTGCCTCGGGGTCCTCTAGGCCTTTGATGGAAGAACATTACCTGCCTGTCCTGCTCTCTGCTTACCTGCCCACTTCATTGTTTTTTGATTCAGTTATTGTATTTTTTAAAAACCTTTCATTATCAACTGAAGAAAGTCTCTTGGATGAAAGGTGAAACGTATTCAAGCCAAAACAGAAGACCAGTTGATCTGGATTCAACCCACATGGATTACCATGACTTGGACAAATGAGAATCAACACAGGCATCTTCAACAACAGATGATACATACATGTCATCTGTATGTTTCTTACAGATGACAAGTATGTTTTTTATCATTCATCCAGGTCATTGTAATACTTGAAGGTTCAATCCAAAGTAACTTGGCTTGTTGTCTAAAGTTTGAAATAAGAGCTTTAAACAAGAAGTCTAGTTAATTCGGATTCAACCTTTAAGGATTACTCTTCTCCGGTTGTTTCATTTTACTGCACTGCTTGATGATGACTTGTGTCCTGCAAAAAGCCATATGAATTATGAAATGATCTTTCACATTAATGTTGTATATATGTTTAAATAATTTCTAGGACTACAAATAAAACCTATTTCCAAATACTGCATATTTGCATTTAAAAAAAAACGAACTGAAACTGAAATAAAGTTTGATTTTAGTCAAGTTGAGGGCAAAAGTTGCTGCCTGAACGATATCATGACCAGCAGTCCCAACTCTTAACTTACACTTTCTGATGATAGATTTGGCGCTGTTGAAGGTTTCAAACTCAGGTTGGGCACGTAATGAGTAAAAAATATGAAGACCACCAGGGCAGCACCACATAAAAACAGCTAAACTGGATTTGCAGAAAATTATCTCATGTTCAGTTCAGCTAACTTTAGATTAAAATGGAGTTCCCTGTGTAACTATCAATTCTGACTCAGATCACAGCTTTTAAATCACCAACAAAAATATCCAGGAAATAAATTAAAGTATTGTATCATAACAGTAAAACAACAAGTTAACACTATATCTTATGAAATGCCTCATTTATAACTATTACATTTCATGTTTTAGTAGAGTTTCATGGTAAAAAAAACAAAGAAACAAAATGCAATGCAGCGAAAAAAAAATGTTTCTAACTAAATGGAATGAGGTATAAAGAGTGGAAAACAGTGGGACTTAGAATGCACTCATAAGAGCCAATTCTGTGTGATAAATATTAGAATGTAATGAATATTTAATGCTAGATAACAGTTGAATTTGGACAGAACCTAAACATATAAATGGGGTTTGCTGGCAACTGGTTGTACCTATTGCATTGACACCGAGCCTTGTTTGATTAGAGAATTAAGGCTGAAATCACTTCATGCTATTTAATTCTAAACAGTTTGTGTTTGTTTGGGAACTTGTGTGAACTGTGAAGTAGCTCTGTGATGGCAATTAGCTCTAAGTGCTTATGGCAGTGCTAAATATCCCATGCAGTGTTACCCTAACACACCAGGTTGGTGATTTAGTAGCACACAAATAATTTGTAGCAGTTTGTTCAAATAATTACATAATCCAACAATGCTTTGTGTTGATTCAACAAATACGCTCTCAGGCCATGCGTTTAGACTAGATCTACTAATGGAGAGTCAACTACCTACGCATACACACCCACACACACACACACAATACAGATTTAGACATAATTTATAGAGACATTAATGGATTCTTAATCATGTGGACACAAACACAGGAATTCAATCAATATGAAAGTGGTTCTTTCATATTGCAGTGTGGCACTGAAGTATTTTTTAATTGTAAATAATACTGTACCACATTAAATTAAGTGACTCTGAATGACACTTTGTATATGACATACCTTCATCAACGCTGAATAATTAAATCCCCCAAAAATCTGAGATTTATGTTTTTGGACCATAATATCTCACCCGATGGTCCGATTAAGTCCAAATTTTGTGCTTATGAATTGACTCGAGGAGATTTAACTATATATATATATATATATATATATATATATATATCACATTTTACTCTAACAGTTAATATTTTATTTATTCACTAGGGGGAGCTTTTTTTTTTAACGGAATACAATGTTTAACCATTCATAATCATTAATCCGATTAAACATATTTATATATATATTTTTTTTTTGTATTTTCGCGCAGTGTGTTGGAATGCTGATTTCACCTGCAGTCATTGAAAAGAGAGTCGATGTAGATTTAAACTTGTGACTTACAAACTGTGTCTTCTTCCGTGAACATTGAATTTAGGTGATAAGACAATGCCTCTATGATATTTGGCTATGGATAGTAGCGAATTGGGTATTGTCCTGTCTGCCTATTAGAAACGTGCATTGGCCCTTTTCAGGAACGACGATAATGGTCCTTTCATGATCAGCCATGGAAGAGATTCCTGATGTCACAAAGGGAATGGCAACACTTTTAAGACAGAACTTCATAACTATTGGGCCGATTTAGTCCAACTTTGGTGTATTTGAATTGACTGGACGAGATCTTTAGATATCATATTATATATAAATATAATTATATCTATCTATATATCTATCTATATATCTATATATATAGATCTATATATATATGTATATATATATACATATATATATATATATCTATCTATATCTATCTATATATATATCTATATATGTATATATATAGATATATATATAGATATATATACAAATAGGTTCATTTAAGACACAGGTATGATTTACTAGACATAAAAAAAAGTGCGGTGCTGTGATTGCGTCTGTATTTAATACGTTTGAAAGAAAGGTCTAATTGTATACACACACAGTTTGGCGTACTGAAAAGCCGGTTCCTCTGTTACGACTGCAGTGGAGGAGTACTACTATGCAGCCCAAAAAACTGGCACAGATCGTAGTTGTCTCCTGTATGTTGCACAACATTGCCAAACATTACGGGTTGGAGCAGGAGGCCATAGATGTGGAGGAGAAAAATGACCACTGGTCACATCTTTGATCCCTCTTGCCACGGCAATGATGGCCATCTTTAGACCAGATCCAGCGCTGACCAAATGCTTGGCGGAGCGAGGGACTTAGCGCTTTTGCCACAGTGAGGGACCACCTGCTGGTCAATGGATTAATCCATCTTCAATACTAAGACTCAACAATATTAACAAAACGTGAAACACATTCTTTATTTGTTTTGTAAATATGAAATATAGATGAAATATATCCAGATATGTTTCAAGTTGCATTTGGACTCCGCCAGGCCTGCCCTTTTTCACCGATTCTTTTCATAATTTTTATGGACAGAATTTCTAGGCGCAGTCAAGTTGCGGAGGGTGTCGAGTTTGGCCGCCGTAGGATCCCGTCTCTGCTTTTTACGGATGATGTGGTCCTATTGGCACCATCAAACACTGTCCTCTAGCTCGCACTGGGACTGTTTGCAGTCGAGTGTGAAGCGGGATGAGAATCAGCACCTCTAAGTCTGAGGCCATGGTTCTCAGCCGGGAAAAGGTAGATTTCTTGCTCTGGGTCAGGGAGGAGTTGCTTCCCCAAAAGGAGGAGTTCAAGTATGTCGGGGTCTTGTTCATGAGTGAGGGGAAAAGGGAACGGAAGATGGACAGATGGATCTGGGCGGCATCTGCAGTAATGCGGATGCTATATTGATCCATTGAGGTGAAGAGAGAGCTGTGCCGATAGGGAAAGCACTAAATTTACCGGTCCATCTAGGTTCCGACCCTCACCTATGGTCATGAGCTGTGGGCCATAACTGAAAGAATGAGATCGCGGATACAAGTGGCTGAAATGAGTTTTCTCCGTAGGGTGGCTGGGCTCAGTTTTAGAGATAGGTTGAGGAGCCCAGACATCCGGGAGAGGCTAAAAGTAGAGCCGCTGCTCCTCTGCATCGAGAGGAGTCAGTTGAGGTGGTTCGGGCATCTGGATAGGATGCCCCACGGACACCTCCCTGGAGAGATGTTAGGAGAGATTACATCTCGGCTGGTTTTGGAACATCTCGGAATCCTCGCAGAGTTGCTGGTGGATTTGGCCAGGAAGTGGAAAGTCTGGGCTTCCCTCCTGAAACTGCTGCCCTCGCGACCCCGACCCGGATAAGCAGAAGATGTCAAGATGAAACGAGATATCCAGGGAAAGAAATTTTGCATCTTATTGTGCATCTATCTATATTCTTATCAGAAAATTTGAGCTGCACCTGCTGCTTAATGGTAGTCAGAGGTGTTCAACAGCCCATACATGTTTTATCAACAGAGGTTTAATTATAAGCAATTTTTTCTTGTGTTCTTCTTATGTTTTCAAAAAGAATCTTGGAATCGACTGGAGATTTTGCTAACGTAGCTGTCAGCAGTATGTTACATTACTGCACGATGCATTCACCATCTATTCAGTAACTTTCAGTTTCGGGTGAACATAACTGTAAGGTCATCAAGATATTTTTAAATTAAATCTTGCAAAAAGAAAAAAAAAAACTTCTTGATGAGGTCAAAGGTCAGTCTCCTTGATATGACCGTTGCTAAAGTTATACTACTTTCAGCATTTCAACATTAGACAATTAATTCATAATCATAATTAAGTTAAATTAACGCACTGTTTTGAGAGAGAAGGGTAGCAGGGAAGATCATCTCCCTTGAGGGAACACAGTTGATGAGTTATAACAGAAGGGAAAGGGACAGTATGTCAGAGAAGTCCAGTAGTTCCTGGGAGTATGTGGGAAATAGTTATTTATGTTTTTATGTCATCGAGGTAGAGGTCAACACTGGGAATCATTGTGGAATCCTGAATGTTTTATTTTCTTAAAAATAAGCCAGTTCAGCTCGGGTAACCACCTTTGCTTCATTCCAGTGATGGCTTAAATGTATACACTACTCCAGTCAACTATCATTATCATGATAATTGTTTTTTTAACCATTGTGAACTTCGTTAAATTTCATTTATCATGCATTGTGAGTCAGCATTCCCATCAACCAATGTCTTGGTGATTAGATTAGGTTGTTTACTAGAGTAAAAAGTTGTTTAAAAAGCAAAAAGTTCATCACAGTTTTAGCCTCCTGATTTTGCTTTCAAAGAGCAAAATATTAATGCATTTAACTTTAAAAGGTACAAAAGCACGCCCCCGGAACCCCCTAGAACATCAGATACATACTTACATACATACAAACAATAATTTTAAAAGAGAAACAGTGAACAAACATGTGGACAGTAAAAAGCATATGGATGCCAGGGATTTTGTCATTGTGGGGGATTGAGGGAAATACAGTCATAGACACAGACCCAGAGCCTGAATAAGCAGGAATAGACTAATGGTAATTGTCTATTCAATTACCATTTATCTTTTTCAAATGAAAATTTGAAAAAGATAGAGCTTGTCTTCCCAAAAAGATAAGATTTTCACATTCAATTTATGTATTTATGGGAACAAAATTTTGTTTGGCTCCTAAATACTTTTACTTTTTTTGTGTGGAGCCCTGAAGTTTAACCTATTGCTCTAGCCACTTTTCAGGAAACTGTTATTTTCTAATTGTTTAAAGTATAGTAAAATAATATTATTGGATACATTTTGATCCAGGACTCTCCTCTGTGCAAGGTATGTTGCAATGAGAGCAATACTGTTTTTAATAAAAAGGATTGTTGATGTCATTGCTGCCATTAGTCATTAATAAATTTCAAATTCTCAATTTGATATCAATGGTAATTCTACAGAATACAGTGTATAAAGTGAAATAAGAGCCTTATATCTGTCAAGTATTAATGAAAATGTGAAATATTTTTTCCTTATCTAACAGAGCCCTGATGAAAGCAATCAGAAGGCCAAGGCAGAGACATTGTTTGGAATATATTTCATTCGACACCAAGGTGCAGAGCCCAGAGATGAGCCTGAGGATGTTGGTATTCTTCTGGAGGGGAGGGGTGAGTGTTTTGGATTTGTTGAGAAATGTATTTTTTGCAGTGGCAATGTTGCTTGAAGTTTGGGTTACAAGACATCTATGGGCTCTAACCCTTCCCAAGACAAGCAGAAGTCAGTTACAATGCACTGCCATCTAGGAAATACACCGGGCAGGGGCAGACCAGTGAGGACATCCTTCGGCACCATGTGGCTGTCTCTTAGATTTATATATATATGTATATACATATATATTTAATTGACTGAGGACAAGACAATAAATATTCCCATTTATTAAAATCACATCCTCTTGTTTACAAGATGTATGCTGGTCAAACTGACAAGAAAAATCAGAACTGAATCACAAACAATCACATCTGATTTGAGTCACATTTACCGCCGAGATATTCAGGCCATTTTGCACCTTTACTTAACTCATTACAGAGATTAATTATATTGCTAATGAAGGATATATATTGGTACACAAACTGAAATTTATATTTTTATTTTTGTATTGTTGTAAAAATGTTTTGCTTTTGAGAATCAGAATTTTATTGCCAAATTGGAACTGTTTCTGTGTCTTGTTTTTGATTCAAGCTGTATTGAAACTTAGATTTTGTGATAGTGTCAACTTTGTTTGAACTCATAGGGTATTCTTTGGATTAACTTAATTAAATCATGGAAACAATTTCCACATGAAGAAATTGGTTTCTCTCAGCAAAAAGCAATACATTTGCATCAACTTACTTTGTTTGATTTGGAACCATTTAAAGAAACTAAGTGAAACAAATTTGAATTACTTAAGTTGGAATGAAGCCAAGTAACCAAGTTGAAACAACTAAAATATATTAAGTTGGAACAATTCAAGGTAACTAAGTTGGACCAACTCAAATAGATTAAGTTTGGAATGAAGCTAAATTACCAAGTTAAATTAGATTAGATCATCCGCAAAATCTGTAAGAATGCACACGCAATTTAGCACTCTGTATTTGGGATCTTAGTAAATCAGAACCCCAAGTGTTGGTTTTTGACAGAAAACACTTTTTTTAAGCCAAAATGTCACATTTAATTTTAGAAGTTCAATCAGGGGGGGTTGCTTGTACAATGAGAATATCGCATTGGTCTAGTTTGACTAATATCTCTTTTGTCAGATGAGCTCCTACCCAGTATCTCTACAAAGTCTTGTCAATATCAGTTCAGTTTGCACCATCTCAAATGCATGGAAAGTTATAAACCGTTTTTGATCCATCTCTTTTCAGATCTGCACCATCTCAAATGCATGGAAAGTTATAAACCGTTTTTGATCCATCTCTTTTCAGATCTGCACCAACATTTATATAGTTTTTTGATTACTGTTTTTTTTTTTTTGTTGGCCCATGCGTGTACAAATCCATTCAGTAGTTTGTACATTATCCTGCTGCAAACTAAAAAGTTGTCCTTCCCTTTATATATACACTTTTATAATCAAAGAAAGACATTGAAATGGTCATTTGTGTGTTTTAAAACCCCTCACAGGTTCTGAGTGCAGGGTCATAAATTGCACATTTTAAGGTTCTTGAACAATAAATGTATTTTTTATGCTAATCCAATTTCATTTAAATGTGTTACCTATTAGTGAAACTCTGCAGCATCATAGCAATTAAGTCTTCAAAGCCTATTCAAATGTAACTCTGGATGTTATGGAAGCAGTCTGTAGTAAGGGTGGAGTACAGCCAATCGCAGACCCAGAACCCCAATGTTTATCAGGCCCAGCAGTGGCGCATCTTGATGGAGAAGGCAGACGGGCAGTAAAGTTCACTCCAGACCAGAAGAAAGGATTTTTTTAGCAGTGGTCTAATAATTACAGGTAGGCCTAATGATGCATACATAGTTGATTTAAACAGCATTTTTGGCAAACAGTCTTCTAAGACAACAGGTCTTTCCCTGGTCCTTTATAAATCAAGGCTGAAGACAAGAATTAAGATATCTTTTCTCAAATATTGTGGTCTAACCAGTCTGACATCTCTACTATTTATTGTTTCCATGCTATTAAATTCTCTAAGCACTGTTGATGTGATTCCATCTTTGCTACGATGTGTGCAGCCTGTGTCTCTGTGACCATGACATTGTGTGTGTATGTGCTTTTTCCATCCCAGCCCCGAGCTCAAAGTTATTTAGTCATGTAACCCATGTGACTTTCAAGCTTTTGACCCTTATCACTCAGCAGGCTACAGCAATTCAACATATTGCACTGGGAAGGGCGAAGTCTTCTATATTTCACCACATCTATCCATAATGGAGGACGTTTAAAGTGCTCTCATTTAACATGTCAGGCAAGAAAAATGTATTTGTGTGTGTGATGAGTTAAGGTAGTTCCATTCATGGAGATGAAACATATATGTGCACACTTAAAAAATTACAGCAATGTGTGTGCAGAGATCCACTGGACATGTTAGTGTTGCATGCTTTAACAGTCTGTTATGTTACACAGTGCATTACAGCCTAATGGTGTGTGTGTTTTGCAGAGTGTGCACATAGTCTTATCGCCATATGGCACACACACAGATGCGTGCCTGATATTCCAGCCACAAGCCATTGCATGTGCCATGCCACCCGTGGATTCACTCTAAGATAGTGATCATGCATTTATAACAGTACTCTCTAAGCAAACACAGCTGTTTGTCACTTTGAGTAAAACCTTGTAATTTTTTATGCTTTCTGCCAAAGCCGCACCACCCATTTTACCCATTTGCTGTCTGAAATTGTACTGTGATGAATATTGTCTCCTTCCTATGAAATGCTTTGCAAGGCACATATAATAAATGTTTATAGTGTTTTACAACCTTTGTTTATAATGTTTGCCAAACTTTAACCCTAACCTTAGCCCTTAACATTTATAGTTTTCTCCAAAACTGGACCTCTCCACCTATGTCATAGTAAGTGCTTTGTGTACCTATTAGTTTTTCAAACTAAGCATTGATGCATTTGTTAGCCAAAAATTGTTTAGGGTGCCATATTCCACCAAAAAAGAACACCTCTGTGATGCTGCGCAGAGGTGCATTCTGAAACATCTCCATGAAAGTCAGCGTTAAAGTCTTACAGTAATTACAAATCACGAAAAAGATCTGCGTAGTTAACATCGTGTCAATATTTCGCGTTCATATTTCTTTCATTAGGTGAAGCTTTTTACAAAAAAGTCTGTTTTATCAGACCTAACTTTCTAGCCTGGGGACCGATTTAGTCCACATTTGATGTACATGAGTGGATTCTAGGAGATACATCTTGAACAAATCACATTTTACACTAGTAGCTCATTTTTTACTCACAAGGGACTTTTTTTAAATGAAAAACCCAGTGTTTCAGACAAACCAGCCACGAAAGAGTCACAAATCAGCAAACTTCTAGCACCGGTCCCAAGCCCGGATAAATAAGGAAGGTTGCATATGGAAGGGTATATGGCATAAAACCTATACCAAATCAATATGCGGAACACCAAACTGACTTCCAAAAGGGTCAGCTGGGACTCGGGTTTACAAATACTACCACTGGTATTCACATCGTGCCAAAACACATTGTGCTGCATAGTTGTCCAGATTTAAAACGTAGCCTTGAAGCAAATAAATAGATTTTTAATAATAATATTAGTTATTAGTAATCTAGTCGCTAAAACTATTCGAGGAATCCTTTCAGTCCTAGTTAAATGTATTAATATGTTGAGATGATAATTGACATCTTGAGACAATGTTATCAAGTTTTGGAAAGAATTGTGTCCATGCTTAAAAGAGGCCACCCTCACAATATACTGGATGGGTAACATGCCTCAAAATGGATTGCAGGCAAATCTTCTCAAACTCCGGTTAGTGGACAGGAGTAACCTAAAGGTGTAAACAACTGGTCCGTTTTGAGGAATCGATCACAGATTTTTTCTGTGATCGATTGGTGGAGGGTGGGGACACGCTATTTTCTCATCCATCTTTTTAATTTTGCTCAACAATAGCCTTCTATTTTAAATCCCAGCTGGGAAGCTATGACTGCCATCCTGGATTTCTTGGTCACAAAAATCGATTTGCTCTTTAAACAACTCCAGTCTACACTGCCAATAGTATAGTTTTATATATTTCAGTATAGATATAATAGAGCATTGTTTCAATCTATTTTCACCACATCGATTTGTGCTGCTGTTGCAATGATATCCTCCATGTTGCCTTGAAAAGACATTACAATAGTTAGCTCTACCTTTGAAGCAGCAGTTAAGAAAATGTAATGTCAAACTAAGGTCTTGCTTCGTAAATCTCAACCATATCATATGGTCTTCAGTAGGCGGTGTCTGCTCAGTTGTCATGGAACTGCAGATATTTAAACTTCAAGTATATGTATTCATTTTTGCCCCTCCTGAACTGCTATCCATGTGATTTTTTGGTGGAACAGCCCAAACCTTACAGTTTGTAACTCATTTAAGTAGCTGCTTTCATAAACAACCATCAGGAGATATTTCACACTCCAAACACCCTTCTGATATAGGAACTTTGGCCATGTCTCCAGTTCTATTACTGTTTTATCTTCTACCATCTGTCCACTGAATGCAGGCATTGTATCCCAAATGGAGAGTACGTTTGTTGTTACTGGAAAGAACCCAGTCCTGGTAAAAAAAAAAACATGGAAATCTAGAAAAGAAAAAAATATGTCAACCGTAACACCTACTTTTGCACGATGGCTCTAGGACAAACAAACATAACATTTGTTGTATACGTTCATTGTACTGCTAAATCTACAAATTGCTGTGACTTTGCACTATAACTTTTTATGCATGCTCTTAAGCTTTTGGGAATCTGTATCGTTTCTACTGGACATTTCCTTCAGGATAAATAAGTTTTTTCTCTCTCTCTCTCTCTCTCTCTCTCTATCTCTCTCTCTCTCTCTCTCTCTCTCTCTCAATCATCTTAAAATATATAACTTCCATTTTATTCATCTAAGAAATTGCCTTCAATGCATTTTGGTGCAGTGAAACAACAATAGATTCATAATTCTTCACCTAATGTTTTATCCCTCCAGTGTAAAATAATCCCGTCTAAAAATTACAAAAAAGGCATATCATTGTTGCTAGGATCTTTATGCATGAATTGACCAAAACTTCCCTTTTTTGTTTCTGATGTAAATATCACACTAATGTGAAATTTGGTCTTCTTATTATGAGCTACTTAAGGTTCATCACAGGATGAACATGTCATCCATGTCAGGATGAACATGATGTCATTTACCTTAGCAGTCATTTGTTTTTAGGGAGGGGTTATATTTTCTCCAGATTATTCTTGGTCATTGTGGTGATTAAATTATTATATGAGAGAAATGCCTAATGCTGAGAATAAAGTTTCTTTCCGAAGCCTGTGTGATTGTTCTACCATTTCTGGGTTGTTATAGATTCATCAGAGAAGTGGTTGGGCTGAGAGGTACCGTTAGCTATCTGATCTGACCTTGAGATTCACCAAATCCCATTTGTTAAGCAGCTTTACCCTGATTGAGATGTATTCAAACAGAGCACCAGCTCGCCACACACATTAAGGATATAAAGAACAAACAGAAACACACTAGTCCAATCCAGTTAGGTGCTAAGGCTCTTATGTAAAACCGGTAAATTATTCATAAACATGCATTCATTCGACTTGTACCTTTTGGAATCAACCCAAATAAATGTGGGTTTTTTGTGTGTGTGCCAGCGGGCGCATGTGAGCGAATGGGGGAAGTTTATCTATTTGTCACGCTTAAAGCATGAAATCACTTTAGAATCACATGCATTATCCACCTGTTTGGCAAACACTTATTATAGAGGCATTGAATAAGCTCTTCAGTGTACTTTTAGAAGGAATTATTAGACTCTGACAGATGCATAAACCATTACTGGGCAGCAAGGTGGCGTAGTGTCTTACACTGTGGCCTCTGGGACCAAATCCTTGGAACCAGGGCCCTCTCTGTTTGGAGTTTACATATTTTCCCCATCTGAATACTGTATTATATTTATATAGAATTAATCTATATGGGGTGTTTTTATAATGAAGCGGGAAGTCAGAGCACTCTGTGGGAGCCCAAGCAGACATGGGGAGACTTTGCAACCATCACGCCACCATGCAGACTCACAATAAAGCTAAATGTTTAGGTCAGTTTGCGATAGCTTGTGATACCATATGGTCTTTAATTTTTGACCACCCACATTCTTACAAATGTAATTTGCATGCAAAGCAGCATTGGTCCGACAGAAGGTGATGCACACGCTGTATCGAAGCAAAATCCCTGTTTGGGTTACTGAGTGTATCAGGTGTAATGGAGTTATAAGCTAGCATTATATATAGCATGAATCAGTTTGTTTAGCCAGGTGTTCAAACACAAATGGATTTTACCGCTAAACAGTCAGATATTTACTGAATATGGAGGGGCTTTCAACTCTAGGTTTGTCTCACAACTTTTTATTCACCATCAGTAGAAATAATACTCAACATGGCAAGGTTTTACTGGGGAAATAAACCTCACTCCTCGACTATGAAGTTGCCTCTTTCTATTGAAAGGTTGTGTGATTTTATTTTGCCTCACCAGCTTGTACTATTGAATTTGGACTTTCTGACAAACTTGAGAACAGAGAGATTTTGTTAATGGTTGCCCCTCAGACTCTATAACTTTTTCCGCCGGCTCGCCGGAGGGTTGTGTCTTTTAACCCCTTTATTTTCAATTTGTACACTGACTCTCAACCTAACAATTATTTAATCCAGCTCTATGATGACACTGACTTGCTGTCCCCTCTCAAAGGATCAGAATCGGACCATAGCGATGCTCTCAGCCACTTTATTTCTGGTGTGACAACAATTATTTGGAGTTAAATGTGTCTTAAACCAAGGAGATGATAATCAACTTTAAACGCAACAAAGATGCAGTTAGGGTGAGCGTCATTCATGATGAAAGTGTGGAGGTGGTGCCCTCATATAAATATTTCGGTACTATCTTTGATGGTCACGTAATGTATGATGTGAACATAGCAGCTACTGTGAAGCATTGGCAGCAGAGAATAACACTCCTCCTGAACTCTTTGTCTGTCACCCCGACCATTCTATTCTTTTTATCAGTCTTTTAATGAGAGTTTACTGTGTTTTTCTGTTATATGTTGGTTTCATAGTCTCACTGTCAAAGACAGAAACATACCGGACTAATTTCACAATATTATTCTGTATGCATGAGCTTTGTCAGAGACGTGAAATGTTAAGAGTATACATTTATTAAAATATGTTGAGGTAAGAAGTTGTTTTTTTGGTGCTCCAATACTGACAAGGATGTATGGACATTGGCGGTGCTTGAGAGTCTCTCCCAGATGCAGAACACTTTGCTGTGTGAAATGGGCATAAAGGTTTTGATATGTATGCAACAGGCTGTAACAACAACCATTTTGGAAACATTCAGTGGTTGCCTGATGTGATCCCCCTTCTTCCATCATAGAAATATTTTTCAGGTTTTTTTGGCAGGTGCAAAACTTTGGTTATTAAATATATTCCTCCGACAGGACTACTTAGTGCTGTTTACAAATTAGAGTCTGGTATTATTGGCAATCAAAAGAGGGGGAGATGGAAGAAAAGACTGGGTGGAGAGAGGTAAGAGGAGTGCAGACTCTGCTGTCTTTCTTAGTTCTCGTTCTCTCTCAGTCAGTAAGGGAAGCATGGTGTGTTGATTTTTTCCAACTTGTAGAGTCTTGCATTTCCTCTCATTCTTTCTCTTCTTTTCTGTGTAATTTTTCATTCCGCTTCCTGTTTGTTATGCGGAAACTCATGCATAACAAAATAGCAGTTTGAAGTATATTGAGCTGTGTGCATCACTTGGGAGAAAGGCAGAATCTAAAATCTTATCCGTAGCCTGTTTATTGTCTTCTGAGAGAATATTCAACTTGTAAAAAAATAATCATGAAGATAATAATGCAAAATAACACTATAGATATGACATCAGCCAGCAGAACATGATAATTTGTGAACTTTCGTATTGTGCCAAGGTTGCGTTTGCTTGAAAGTCAAAGCAATTTGTAAGCAATTCAGATGGAAAGCCTTTCATTCAGTGCTGTCAGCGTGATTGACAAAATGATTCTTGACACACAATTGAAGCCTGACAAGGGTAGATGTACTCAGTGCAAAAACAATGTGTTTTTTTTTTAATCAGTGAAAACTATGTATTGTTAGAAATAACATTAAAATTGCACATTTTATGTTTAAGGCTCTCACTTAGAAAGATTTGCCTTTATCTCCTATACTCATATTAACATAGGAATAAGCGGTTTTATAGATACAGTTTATGTATCCTGACTTTGGTCTAGGAGGCTCGAGTTCAAATGGCAGTGGCAGAAATCCAGTGGGCCCTTAGGCAAGTTCCAAGGGAAGTTACCTCCATAGTGACCTCCATAATTCTAAAATGGAAGAAGTTTGAAATATCAGTGAGCCCTCCTAGAGCTGGCTCCCCAGCTAAACAGGGCAATCTGGGCAGAAGGGGCTTGGTATTAGCCGTGACCAAGAACCTGATGTTCACTCTTGCTTAGCTTCAGAGATCCTGTGTGGAGATGGGAGAAACTTTCCAAAAGTCAAACGCGCCACAGATCTGGCTTCATGCCAAAGTTGTCAAACGGAAGCTTCTCCTTAGGCAAAGACGGGAAGTTTGCAGAAAGACATCAACAGGTCTCTTCAAGTCAGGAGAAAACCAAGCACCGCTAATCACCTGCCTAATAGTGACTTAGGGACACTTCTGTGACTGTCTTTGACCAAGTCAGAACCCAATCGATCATCTCCAGAAACTGGCTGCCCGTTGGTTCCCCATCAAACCCTTCCAAACGACAGAGCTTGAGAGAATCTACAGACAGGAATGGCAGAAAATCCCCAAATCCAAGTGTCCTAAAGTTGTCATATCATACCCAAGAAGACTCATTGCCGTAATCTTTGCCAAACTATGCACTGGATAAAAGGTTTGAATAATTATGTCAACGGGATTTTTCAGCTGTTCTTTTTTATGAGATAAGCAAACAATTTCCAAAATTCTGCTTTTTTTTTGTTTTGTTTTTGTGTATTGTCACTCTGGATTATGTAGAGTAGATTGATCAGGGAAAAATGTGAATGGTATAAGCATAAGGCTGCAACATGTATAAAATGTGATAAAAGTAAGGGGAACTAAATACTTTCTGAATACAAGATATGTCTGTGGCTTGAAAGCATGTACAAATATTTAAATAGATAGATTTTTAATGTTTACAGTTGAATAAAAATAGGACCTAATAAGAATGGTGTTATTTTTAAGCCTGATTATGAGCATGTAGTGTAATTTTCTAAACACACAAAAATATTTTTTCAAAGAACATAAGTTCTATTTTTTATTCTATTTTTTTTTATCACGCTTAGAATGATTTAACAAAAACAAACAATTATCTTTTAAAAAAGGACATTTTCCTGTTTCATATCATCCACATATACAAAAAACGTCTCACTCTGTTTGAGCCATTTATTCCCTCAGATTGTTCTTTCTTCACTTTGTGCGGGTACACTCCTGAACACTCCTTCTTTATCAGTCTCATTCTGTGAATATCTGAGCTCTGTTTACACTCAACACTGCCTAAACCCTAACTCAACCTGGCAGAGTATCAATGATCATGAGTGTGTCAGCTTATAGGAAGTATATATATATATAGAGGAACACATTGACTTCTTCACTAACACATTGTAATCTACATCCTTCATGGTTAAGTAAACTCCAAAATCAATAAAGCCTGTTGTAGATCTGTCTGATACCAATGAAAATCTGGACCTTAAATCCATGCAACAATCCAATAGCTTTTAACAATTACATATATGGAATAGCCATTAGAACAAACACCAAAATTCAGAATAATTCAAAATAGTCATAACAAAAAGAAATATAAGAATGTAGATTCGCTTTGTTTTTTTTCCAGAAAATACCATTGAAACCAGGGAATTCTTGGTCTGCCATGGAATTCAATGTTAAGTGGGTCTATGACTTTTTTCTTTACAATTCTTTAGATCTCTTCTAGTCTGCTGTTGCAACTGAGACATTGTGGACTATGCATCTAAATGAGCAAATTGTCTCACCTCCTGAGAGACCGGAGTGAGTAACATTTCCAATATTCCATTACTATCAGGTGCAAAGTCAAGACATTTCGTGGTCCAATAAATTATAAAAAACAACTAAATTGTTGAAAACATTGATGGCAGAAGATATATTTACATATATTTATATTTCCTGGTAAAGACTTGTCCAAACTCTTAGATGACACATTGCTAATCACAAAATCTAAGCCTAGCAGAGGATGGATTTGATCAATCGACCTCTGGGTTATGGGCCTAGCACGCTTCTGCTGAAATTCTCTGCTATTGATGAGTTTTTTAAGAATGAAATTTGCTACCTGATTTTCCAAACAAACTAACTTCCCATCTGTTACCTTCTTCAACCAAATCCTGGATGAAGTTGGCTTGCAAAATACTGTCCCACTTTGTCAAACTCTCTTCCAAACCAAAAATAGAAACTGTTAAGTCAAACTAAGATTTCACCGTAAAAAAATTCACAATCAAATCCGCCACTATATGGATCTAAACAGCGAAGGGCGCCCCACCAGCTGGAACCAATGTCCGTCTGAGCAACCTGAACATTTAAAAGCAATGCACAGCTTCACGGCAAAAGGAAACCGTAAGAGAAGGCGCAAAGCATTAAGACTCCAAACAGCTCAACGTTCGGTAAAACTGTGCAGAACTGATTAGCTACAAAGACCAGAGAAGCAGCCAGTAAGATGACGATGATCTGTATTTTCGCCAAACACACTGTCTTGCCATTCACGACTGCTGTTGTTTGGGATAGCTTAGCTTAGCCACGGTCTTTGTCATGTGACATTTGCCTCATGGTATTAACCTTGTCATGAGAAGGTTAATACCATGGTTTAATACCTTAATTTGCAAAGAACTGTCCCACTTTGTCATACACTCTTCTAAAATAAAAGTAGACTCAATAACTATATCAAAGTAGTGTAGCGGGTTATCTACGTTTTTCCTCAAAAATAATTAAATAGGGGCAGCACACAAAGTTAATTTTGGAAATTTTGAAACTTAGAATTAATCAATTCTTAATTTCATTGAACTTAGAATTCTCACATCTGAAAGTCATGAACTCTTTCACAAAGTACTCTCATTTCCCTTCAAGAAGGAAAGACAGGACACCTGTTATGCTTAAATATGAATATGTTTATTCAGCTACGCACTAAACAAAACAGGATAAATATGGATAGCTGATAATGAAGTGAAAAAACAGGTTAATGCATATACATGTGTGTGTGTGTGTATGTGTGTGGACTGTTGATTCTAAAGCTGAGAGTTTGAGAAATAGGTAATGGTGATAGAGAGTAATTATTGACCGTTTTGAATTCACTTCAACTTAATCATTGCTAAAGACATGATAAAATTAAAAGACTTAGATTTTGTATTTCAATCCCAGATCATGAATGAGTGTAATAGAACGATTTTACTTTGTGCTGGTCAACAATCGCGTCCGTGGATCAGGTGCTGCAGTCAATCAGGTAGTTCCCTCTCGCTGGAAGAAGGCAGTGTTTCCAAAATTCATGTGAAGACTCCTCTCCATGTGACTTTATTGTCGCTGCCGAATAGAGACTAGTGGTTGGTGCGCACACACGTCCGACTGGGCAAGAGATGAACCTGGCACCGATCGTCCGGGTTGCAGGATGCAAAAATGGGGGCAGGAACTTTTACTATAGTGTGCAAAACTGATTTCCAGAGAGAGACGCAGGCCTCGCGAAACTCCTAAAGGAAATTGACCCTTTGCAAGGTTGAAAGTCTAAGAACGTAGAAGGATTAAAACAAATTTATTCTTAAAAGCAGGTTCAAACAAAAGAAAAAAAGTATATACATATATATATATCTATGTGTATATATATATATCCCTCATTAGTTTGAATCACTCTTAGGCCATGGTGAGAGAAAGTAATTTTACTATTCTAACGTGTTACTATCAGGCATGAACACTTTGTATATAATACATGGTATTTATATATATATATATATATATATATATATATACATATATATATATGTATATATATAGAGGAGAAAACGTTTCTTTTTCTTTTTTTAAAAATGCTTAATTTATGCAATGAGAAGAGCTCATTTAAGATGAAAACGTTCTACTATAAGCGGCGATGACATCATCACAAAATCAGCAGCAAATATGTCTTAATGTTCTTCAGGGAACCATTAATCTTAAAAACAGTCAGAGTGAATATAGTTTTCTTGTATCCTGGTAACTGAGGAACTCATGTTATATATATAATATATAATAATATATATGTATATATATATATATATGTATATATATATGTATATATATATATGGAAAATAAGAACAATGTCTCACTTTTAAGAATCAATCAATCAATCAATCAATCAATCTTTATTTATATAGCGCCAATTCACAACAGCAGTTGCCTCAAGGTGCTTTCCAGAAAGAGCAGGTCTAGACTAGACTCTTTATATAATTATCTACAGGACCCAACAAATTCCTCCTGGAGCAAGCACTTGGCGACAATGGCGAGAAAAAACTGCCATTTAACGGGAAGAAACCTCGAGCAGATCCAAGACTCAGGGTGGACGGCCTACTGCCATGACCGGTCGGGTTTGAAAAAAAAAGAGAGTGAGAGCGAGAAAGAGAGAAACACGGGTGAGGAGAGATACAGACGAGAGAAAAAGCAGCAAAGATATCAGCTATAATCCAACCTTCTCCAACCGCGTGCATCCAGAATGTTCCGTATTTTAGAAATATTACGCAAATGAAAAAAGGTAGTCCTAGAAATCTGTTTTATGTGGAAATCAAAGGTCATATCCTGATCTAAGATAACTCCCAGGTTCCTCACAGTGGTGCTGGAGGCCAAGATCATACCATCCAGAGTAGACATATCATCAGATAAATTGTTTCTAAGGTGTTTGGGTCCCAGAACAATAACTTCAGTTTTATCTGAATTTAATAATAAAAAGTTGCAGGTCATTCAACTCTTAATGTCTTTGAGATACGCCTCTAAGTTGGATAACTGATTAGATTCACCTGGTTTCATTGATAAGTACAATTGTGTGTCATCAGCATAACAGTGAAAGTTTATGGAATGTTTCCTGATAAGGTTGCCTAAAGAGAGCAATTATAATGTGAATAATATTGGCCCAAGCACAGATCCCTGGGGAACTCCGTGGGTAACTTTACTATGCATAGAGGATTCATTGTTAACCGATACATACTCAGATCTGCCACATAAATATGACTTAAACCAATTTAATGCAGTGTCATTGATGCCAACTAGGTTTTCAAGTCTTTGTATTAGAATTTGGTGGTCAATAATATCAAATGCAGCACTAAGTCAACATTAGGTCGCATTGAGAGCCATTTCAGTTGTTAATCGCAAGAAAAGTATTTCCCAAAGGTAACGAGTCACAAACATTCCATCGCTATTTGTGGTGCAAAATTCCAAAATTTTGTGGTCCTATAATTTATAAGAACCAATTAAATAGGAAAAAAATTTGGCAGCAGAAAGTCTATTTGGATGGTTAATCTTGGCAAAGTCTCTTCCAAAGTTTTTCATGACACTTTTCACATTCACGTGACCCCAGACTAGCAGAAGATGGTTCTGATCCATTGACCTCTGGCTTATGGGACCAGCATGCTTCCGCTGTGCCCTCTGCTACTGTTTAATTTCGTTAAGAATGACATTCACTTTCTGCTCTTCCAAACAAACCTCCCATCTGTTTCCCTCTAGAACCAAAACTCTGATGAATTTGGCTTGCAAAAAAACTGTCCCACTTTGTCATATACTCTTCCATACTGAATGCAGTATTAGTAACTAGACCAAAGTGGAAATGGCTTTTCATCACACATTGGAGGATATCCATTAAAAGCTTGTTATTCTTGACCTGCTATGAACTCAAAATTGCAGAGGTCTATATGACTGACACTCTTCTGCTGTTGCAAATCAGTCATGATTGAAAAGGATGAAGAGCATCTTGATAAACAATTGGCAGTGATGGGATTTGAACCCATGCCTCCTGAGAGACTGGAGCCTAAATCCAGCGCCTTAGACCACTCGGCCACACTACCCCACGTTACATTGAGGTCTTGTCGTTGGCCAACGACACAAGCAGGAAAAAAATATAGCCGCGAAACCAAAAAGGTTCTATGTATACAGACACAGTATTATGGAAGTATGTACAATGACTCACTTTTAAGAATCAATGCGCAGTGAGAGCCATTTCAATTGTCCAATATCAAGAAAATTATTTCCAAAGGTAACATCACAAACAATCCATCACTATTAGGGTCGCAAAATCCCCAAATTTTGTGGTCCTTTAGTTTATTAGAAATAACCACATATGTGAAAACTTTGCCTGCAGAAGGTTGATTTGG
>VRLP01006673.1:0-26832 GCA_009660295.1 Lophius piscatorius | reverse complement strand
CACTGGTGAGTGAGGAGAGAGATCTTATAATCAATCCTGGTGGAGATGGGAAGCCAATGAAGGGAATGAAGAACGGGGGTGATGTGTTCGTGTTTACGAACTCTCATCAGGATCCTTGCAGCACTGTTTTGAACATACTGTTGAATATTATTATACATATTGTAGGTCCTGACAACACGGGCCCAACCCGGTACCAGTTCACCAGTTGTCCCTCTTGAGATTACCTTTGACCCACACGTCCCGCCGGGCCGTCAGAACTTGTTCCTAATTAACTTTATTCATATCCTAAAGCAGGAGAAAATATTCAGGTTCCCGCCCTCCACCTGACAGGAAACCGTGGTAACCAGATCATCATCGTCATTCTGACACTTTTCAGGGAGCTGACGGCGGAGGGAACTTTAGCAAGAATAAAAATAAAAATACGTTTAAAAACTTGTTTGACCAACACTTTCTGGCTCTTTCAGTTTTTTTACGTTATCCGACCCGACACAAAGTGATCTTAACTCCCTCCCCTCCTTCTGGACAGGAACTCTGAATCGGCCGGTACCAGGATCACTGTCTGATTTCAGGAACACCACAGAACCAACTCGGCCTTCGCCCTCGCCCCCCAAAGAAACCCCCCTGACAGGTCGGCTCAACTTAATCGTGAAGTTATCAATTGTGAAACACACTATTGAAAACACTGTTAATGCAAAAAAAGAAGAAGAAAAGTTCCCCTGGTGATAAATATCAGAGAACTATTATGATATTAGTGAACCATTAGAGTCAGATCTGATGTAAACGAGATCCGTCTCCTCCAGCCCTTTCATCTGCATCTAATTTGGACTAAATCAACAGACAACAGCTGAGAAATGATGGCCCGAAAATGTTTGGAGATAAAGTTCCCCCCAGTGCCGGATTATAAAACCAACCTTTCCCAAAATCACTCCAGTCCTCCCTCACACTGGGGTCCATGTGAGGTTGAAACCATGCATGAAGTGGATTTTGAGTTTTTGCGTTAACATGAAGGATCTGCAGCGGCGGCGGACGCGGCGGTCCGATTGTCTTTGTGGATGAAAGGGTGAATAATGAAACCTTAATGCTTTGAATCTGAATATTTTGGTGTCAAAGCTTCTCTTTTAAGTCAGTGAACAATCAAAAAGACTAGAAGGTGAAAGAATCCAAAACAGACATCAGATAAAATTCAATATCATCTGTTCTTTCTGAGTATGAGAGGATGACGTCGAGTATGAGAGGACAGCTGTGTGGAGCGATCTATGCCAGCAGACATCATAAATCTGAAGAGGACTGTAAAAGTGACTCCTTCCTCACTACAGCCTGAATGATGAGAGTGAGATCAGGGTGGACCAACCTGTGGAAGTCACCGGAGAACAAAGAGAATAGAGGATATGAGGCAAAGTCCCTGAGAGCGAGGGAGAGAGAGAGAGGGGGGGAGAGAGAGAGAGAGAGAGAGAGAAGAGAGGGAGAGGGAGGGAGAGAGAGAGAGAAAGAGAGGGAGAGAGAGAGAGAAAGAGAGGGAGACAGAGAGAGAAAGAGAGGGAGAGAGAGAGAGAAAGAGAGGGAGAGAGAGAGGGAGCGAGAGGGAGGGAGAGAGAGATTGAGCGAGAGGGAGAGGGAGAGAACAAGCAGAAGGGAAGAAAAGGAAGAAAAGCATAGTCTGGGACGTGACAGGCCATCGGTGTGAAGAAGTGACGTAAATGAAAGGAGACAATGTAAAGTGGAACGAGGAGAAGATGTCAGACGACCGAAGAGCATGGATATGAGGGGAAATGAGAGAGGAAGAAGAGGAGGAGGGATCCAGGAGAGAAGGCCGCATTCCTGAGCACTGCAGCGACTCGGATGCAGATTGTGACAGAAAAATAAAATGTAACGGTGCAGAACCAGCAAAAAATATAAAAAATAAGGATGAAGCAGAGGAGGGGTGAAGACAGCGAGAGGGAATTGTAGAAATGTAAAAGATGGGACTGAATATGTGGATTGTAGCGGACAGAACTGATGGTGGCGCTAGAACAAACTGGGGTTCATTTATCTTCTCCTTGAATGAAAACAGAAAACGTGTCCATTTCAAATGTTGTGTTGGTCAGCCTTCATGAACCTCCGCCTACCTATGACCTACACACACCTCCATCCCTTTACTTCCATCCCTGTACCTCCATCCCTGTACCTCCATCCCTGTACCTCCATCCATTTACCTCCATCCCTGTACCTCCATCCCTGTACCTCCATCCCTGTACCTCCATCCATTTACCTCCATCCCTGTACTTCCATCCCTGTACCTCCATCCCTGTACCTCCATCCCTGTACCTCCATCCATTTACCTCCATCCCTGTACTTCCATCCCTGTACCTCCATCCCTGTACCTCCACCCGCAAAGCCTAAGAAAGCAGCAGAGTCTAAGCTACAAAGGCTATGAGGTCACATGACCTCATACTGCACTGAGAGTGTGAAGGCTTCAGGTCAACACAAACATTTCTTTAAACTGGTCCTACGCTGGCACATCATCAAATAGCCTGCAATCAATCAAAATCAAACCAGTTCTTCCTCACACAGAGGTCTATGTGTTTATACAATCTGAAATGTATCCCTGAAATAGTTTTTAGGTTATGCGTTAACATGGATGAAGGCGGCGGCGGCGGCGCCGGCCTGACTTTATAATTGGACGACCACTCATCCAAGACTCCAGGAACTCCAGTTTCTCCAAAATCCCTTTAGAACTTGGCTTCGTGTTTGATGATGTCCTTCATTCAACAGTCAAACAGCTGATAAACATGAAGAGCTGCATAAAAGATGTGCGTCTCATGAATAGTAATGATAATAGCAAAAGACGGAATAGAAGAAGAGTCTGAGGTCGATTATCATTCAGGAAGAGTTGTGGTGTCTAATTACATCTACCACCACCAGCAGGTTGTTTATGAAGTGATGCTCTCCTCCAACACTCCTCCACAGGAAGTGACACCGTCAGAGTCTCAGACACTAAAACAACCACGGCTCCAAAACTCAAAATCAGGATAAGCCTCCGTTAGGAGAGGCAGACGAAAGACGTGTGAAGGAGGAGAAGACGGAGAGAAGTTATGAGAGTGGAGGAGTGAGAGGAGAGGGGAGAAGGAAGTGGGTGGAGGTGAAAGCCTTGTTTGGACAGTCACTAATAAAAGAGGTCATGGGCTGATGGGACATCGCAGACGTCCACAGAAGGAGCAGCTGAAGGTCAGAGACGTCATGAAGCGACAGGAAGAGACGAAAGACAAAAAGTAAGAAGGAGAGAGAGGACAGTTAATAAACACAGAGTTCTATCTCCAATCACACAGAACCGTTTCTATTTCTGTTTCTGGATGTAAATAAATGCTATACTTATCTTTTTCATATTATTAACCGAATAGCCATAAGAATAAAACCACCTCTATGATCTCATGATGTGTTCTGACATCTTTCCATCAGAACCAGCATTAACATTTTTCAGCAGGATGTGCTAGAGGAGCTCCTTTCTTGGATCAGACAACAGGACCAACCTTCAGTAACAACACACATCAATCCGCCTGCTTTTCTCTCCTTAGGCAAGGATGACCCATCAAGGCCCACAGTTCTGGAGATACTCTGACCCAATTGTGCAGTCACCACAATTTGGTCCTTGTGAGATCTGTATTTTTCCTCTTCCATCATCTTCAGGATAGATGATCATTAATTGCACCCGGCCCACTGACAGGTAGCCATGGTAACCAGACAATCAATGATATTCACGTCATCGGTCGGTGGTTATAAAGTTATGGCTGATTGCTCGTCGCATAAGTAACCAACAACAGTGCGGATTTGGCTGAATGACTTGAACAGATTTTCTAACCCCGCCCAGGAAGTTAAATGATCAAGTGATGCTGCGTCTGTGGGATTTCTCCGGCCTGAGGGACGGATTTGAGAAAGAGGAACTGACTGGGTTTCTGAAATGGACCTGGATCAGATTATTCCTGGCACCGCCACCATAAGACCCAGGAATATTTACCTCCAGATTGCCAGACTTCCAGACCGCCAGACAACCAGACCTCCAGACCGCTAGACCACCAAACTGGCAGACCACAAAACCACCAAATCAACTTACCACCAGAACGCCAGACCACCAGACCACCAGACATCCAGAGTGCCAGACCTCCAGACATCCAGACCGCCAGACCTCCAGAACGCCAGACATCCAGACCGCCAGACCTCCAGACCGCCAGACCACCAGACCGCATGTGAAGGAGGGATCCAGATGAATGGCACATCCAGATTCTTCGTGTTTCGGTCAAACCTCCAAAACTTTTTTTCCAAAACGATGGTGTGATCGTTTTCAAACTCCACACCATCACATGACAGGAAGAACAGGATTGATGTCGGGAAACATCATTTGTATATTTAGTCCGAAGACAAACCTGAGGAGGTCCATCTAATATGTATCATATTGACCCACCGGGAGGATGTTGTTTATTTAATGGAAAACCCTTTTTATTCTGACATAACGTCAAGCTCAATTTGAGGCCCCCCCGATCCTCCCCAAATGCTTGTACAATGCAGGGGACTGGGGGCTTCTCATGGATTGTCCCCTACTGTTAAGGAAGACACCGTGTGACTAGTTCTCTTCTGGCGCCATTGTGTCCAACACTCCTCATTTTTATCAGCGTGTCTCCCTCGACCCACTCTTCCCCAGCATCTGCATCCCGGCGACGGAGTGACCCGTTTGATGTTTGACCAGCTCCTCCCTCTTTCCTGGCAGCCGAAGCAAATTCCTACAGGATTCAATCACGCCAGCGCTAATAGGATTAGCATGGATAACTTGCGTGCTCCCCCTCCCTCTTCGCTAGATGTATGGGTCCATTACAGGTAAGTCACATGAGTAAGTACCCCCCTCCCTCCTGCAAATGGGCATCATCACCACCTGGTGCCAGAGGAGACGGGAACATTCCAGGTGAGGGGGGGGGGGGAATCCCCTTCAGCGGAGCCTCCAGTTGAGTTTTGGCTCATGTGTCTTTTATGTGTGTGTGTGTGTGTGTGTGTGTGTGTGTGTGTGTATGTCTGTGTGTGTGTGTGTGTGTATGTGTGTTTGGCAGCCTTCCACACACCCTCCTCATGTTTGAATAGCGATATTGAAAACCGGCACTCCAGCCCGGCAGAATGATGAGGTTGGGTGGTGGGTGATGGTGGGTGGGGGATATTTGATGGAGTTATGAATAGGGAGATGAAGATGTGATGAAGCAGATTAGCTCATCCTCGTGAGGGCTTATTGTTCAGCATTATTAGTGGAATCCTGGACCTGGTTTCTCCAAACACCGGGCTTTGAGGCAAACACACACAGTGTATAATAGAAACACAACAATGTTGCGGCTGGAATGTGCAGAATGAAAGACGTGGAATGGGTTTGTGGTTGAAGATTCCGGTTTGAACGCGTCTCACTGGGAACATTTTCATGAGCTACTATTTTCTGCACACAGTGAATAAGTGAGTTTTGGATCCGAGGCTGAAATGATGAAATCGACCAAAAATACAGCAACCTTCAACAAAAAAGAAATAAGAAGATTGTCGGAACCTAAATATTATTACGGTTGAACAACATAATGAAATAATAGATTTTATCTAAAGTCACTGCACACGATGACTCTTCCACCAACCATTCCCCCAAACACGTATCCTCCACCAACGATACCTCCACCCATGTATCCTCCACCAACGATACCTCCACCCACGTATCCTCCACCATTGATACCTCTATTCACGTATCCTCCACCAATGATTCCTTTACCCAGGCTCTTATGTCCCAGAAGAGCCCCTCATAGCAGTGGGGGTCTAATCCCTCAGTGTAAATGGTAAATGGACTGCACTTATACAGCACTTTTCTAGTCTGCTTGACTACTCAAAGTGCTTTTACAACACGAGTCACAGTCACCCATTCACACAAACATTCACACAGTGATGATAGAAGCTGCCATGTAAGGCACCACATAATCATCAGGAGCAGAAAACATTCACGCCATCATTCATTCACCAATAGAACAAACATTGGGAGCAACTTGGGGTTCAGTATCTTTCGCAAGGACACTTAGACATGTAGCCTGCAGTGGCCGGGGTTCGAACCACTGACCTTCAGATGAGTGTACAACCGCTCTACCAACTGAGTCACCGTGTGGAACAGATCCCGCCTCTCAGCCAATGACAGCTAGCATAGGCTCAAGCCCAGCCTGAACATGTCAAACATTTATGACTGAGACTCTAGTTCTCACACTGATGATGTCTATAATTCCAAAGACAGAACATACGACTGCATTAGTTGATAGACAACACACACTAACCAGTAACCAGTAACCAGGTTACAAGGTTACTAGTATTTAACTGTGTAACTCCTCCCCCATCCGCAGAAAGATTATTTTAAACATCAACACAACTATAATGACAGTATGTGCAATATTACTTTTCATTATAGTTAATTACAACATTATACAAGTTTATTATTATGTGCAGTTTTCATTCATTTATAATGTGTAAATGCTTATCCTGAGGGTCGCGAAGGGGCTGGAGCCTATCTCAGCTGACATTGGGCCAGAAGAGGCCGACAAGCTGCCCTTCCACCGCCGCAGAGAGACACTGAAAACTTTTATTATCATGTGCAGCTCCTTCATACTGCCGGTTCCCTCGTCCTCCTCCCCCCCACCGTCACCCAGTCCTCACAGCAGAGTCATCAGCCACCACCACCAGTATCCAGACTCCTCGCTGCTCCCTAAAGAGTCTGGGTGCAAAAGACTTTATAATAGACTAATTATCACACATCATCTGAAATCACTCATCTCGTCTCAGATTGAAATCTAATTTTGTCCCAGAAGAGTCGGAGATATTCTGGAATCATACTATTATAAATTAAATGTATTATTATTATTATTATTATAACTGGATAACAAAGTATCACTTCATGGATTCTTTTCAAATTGTATTCACACATAGAGCTCAGTGTGAGGAAGACCTGGATTGATTATGAGGAAGGTCATTTGTAAGTTTATTATCTTGTTTGTGTCACATATTACTCGAATAGTTGATATTTGACTCACTAGCGGGAAGATTTTTTTTTAAACACCGTTTTTCTGACATAACTTCACTTTTAATTCAGGAGTTCGTTCAGGAGGGTACTTGAGCAGCGCATGGGATTGTCGACCTTCTGGTGTACAACCCTGCTGTCGGGGGTCATTTTGGTACAATCTCTGGCACAAGAATGTTCTTATTATATATATAATAACAATCTTATTTGATCTAATGCGATTCATCATGCAAACAGCGGGGGGTGGGGTTCTCACACCGGACCCTTCTTTGCTGGAAGTAAACACCATCTCCCCAATGGGATCAAAGCAGGATGAGCCCCCTGTTCTTCACGTCAACACAACCAATGATTAGGAAATAAAACTGATTGAGGTCCAGGAAGATATTCTGTTCTGCAGCTCTGAGCAGCACCGCTGAGAGGAAAAGATGTGAATGTACGACCCGCTGGCTGTCCACTGTCCAGAGAGCCGTGTCCTACCAACTTATTCCAACGTCCTCTTAAAGGGAGATCCACGGAAGGTTTTAGTCACAGCAACATTTCTAAGAGCCGGAGCAGCTCAGGCTGAAAATCTCATTGACCGAAGTGAAACGGTCACAATTTCATGGTCAAATAACATCCAAAGCTCTGTGAACCACTGGGGGGCGGGGGGCGGGGTGTGTGTGTGTGTGTGTGTTTGTGTGTGTGTGTGGTGTGTGTGTGTGTTTGTGTGTGTGTGTGGTGTGTGTGTGTGTGTGTGTGTGTGTTTGTGTGTGTGTGTGGTGTGTGTGTGTGTGTGTGTGTGTGTGTTTGTGTGTGTGTGTGGTGTGTGTGTGTGTGTGTGTGTGTGTTTGTGTGTGTGTGTGGTGTGTGTGTGTGATGTGTGGCTTCTGTTCAGCTGTCCTGCTGCAAAACTGAAATAAATGTGATCCAAATGTAAAAAAAAAACTCAAAAGGGATTTGTTTCTATAACCGCAGATAATTCTTAATCTGAGAAAGTTTTAAATAAATCGAATCTTCTCTGGACTGATGAGTGGAAAGCTGAGATGATCAGTTCACGGCTGCACTAAAGCAGATCCGGAGCAAAGAATGGGACAAAACTCCACTGCATTGATGCAAGAGACTGATCTCCATCTGCTGCTGAAAGTAAAAGTTCATCAAGGTGGACACATCTCCATCTATTAACCTCAATAGATTTAACCTGAGCGTTTATTCCTCTGAGCTCCTCACCATCACGGAGGCAAGAAACTTCTTCTGCCCTCAGTGCGAGACAAATCCACTGAGGATCCTCCACAGACTCTTCGTCTCTCTATGATAATCGCATCCAAACATGTCACTCAAGCCATGCGTCAGAATCAGCGCCACTCATCCCTCCTTACTAGCTGGGCTTGTTAGTAAGAATTGTTTGGATTTGTTTTTCTTCCTAAGCTGCAGTGAATTCAGAACTGAAGGAGGCGGGGAGAAAAAGAGAAGGAAGGAGGCATTAATAACATTTCAGCGGACGGAAATGAGCGAAGATCAAGATCAAATCAATGCATACTTAAATGAAGCAGAGCGTCCGGATCAGCTCCGCATACCAACAGAACCATCGTTGAGGTTTGCCCCAACACTTCTATTATTCATCAGAAAGTTCCTGAGGGGATTAGATCCTTCATCTGCGTCGGACCGATTGAACCACAACCATGAAAAAAAATAATAATTATTCAAGAATATTACAAAAAATTAAGGCACCATATAAAAAGAATATAATTGTAATTTAAAAAGAAAAAGAAAATGTTTACATTTTATGAGATTAAATTCATAATATTTTAACAATGAAGTCTTTATTTTAATTTTGGACAAAAAAAATCAGTTTAAGAGAATAAAACAGAATATTATGGGTCCATGTTTTAATAGGATGAGGTCACACTTAAATAATCCAAACATAACGAGAAAAAAAAAAAGTCATAATATCAGGAGAATGTCCCCTGATTGGATCTTGGTTCTGGTTCTGGGTGATTTAATAATCATGTTTATCCGGCAAACATGAAATGACTGTGTAAAAACACACGATTATATTCAAGCCTGCTTCCTTTCAGTGAGTGGTTGAGATGAAAAAATGAAAGCCTTGATCAGGCTCCTCCCCCTCTCGTCCTTGTCTCCACCATGAAACGAGAGGAATGGAATAATCACACGCTCATGAATCTGCTGGGTTTCCGGCGTGGAGCGGTCTGAATGATTGGGGCGGCATCTCAGCGACATACGAGAAGTATTAAGTAGTTTCATGAAAGGCCAGCTCCTGAGATCTTCATCCTCCATCTGCGTGTGACTCCCCGGGCTTCATGTAAAGGTTAGAAGGGAGGAAGAAGATGGAGGACGTGTTTGCTGGACGCAGAGAATAGTAAATGTCAGGAAAAGGATTTACTGACTGTAACCTGCGGACGCGTGTGGAGGCGGCATAAACAGGAAGTACATCCCAGCTCAGGGGAAAGAGAAGGAAATGGAGTAAGCGATGAAGGGAGAAGATGGACGTCATGTTCATGCTTTGGATGAAGACGGGGAGAAATGTGAGAGGACGTGTCAGCGAGCCGTTAGCAGGACAGGAGGGGGAGGAGCCAGTTCTGCGTGAACCCCAGCAGAGGAGGGAGGAGATGATGTCTATTAAGGCCAGAGCAAATGGCTGAAAATTATTTTTTGATCCACTGCAGCGTCTGACAAAAGGCTTCAGGCCGCAATCCATCACGCCGCAGAGAGGACGGAAAGACGGCGTGAGGAACGGCAGCGAGGGTGGACAGCGAAGGACAAGGAGGGAAAAAAGGTAAACGGAGTCTGGAGATGTGAAGGGTAGCCGTTAGACGAAGGGAATGAAGACGGATCCACGCAGAAAGGTGTTCAATAATTCACCGCCAAAACACGAGGCAGGAACTCACGACGCCGCGGGGAAGCCACGCCCACAGGACACAAAGACAACGCAGGTCCTGAGAACCGAGTCGGAACATCGTGAGAACTGTGTCATAATTTCAGGGAAAAAAATGAAGTGAGAACATAACGGGATTACACTTATGGACTCACTCCCACGCACACACACACATGCACTCACACACACACACACACAAACGCCCTCACACACACATGCACAAACACAGACATGCACTCACACACACGTGCACAAACACTTATGCACTCACACACATGCACTCACACACACACACACAAACGCCCTCACACACACACATGCACTCACACACACAGACACACACAATTCTGCACTCACACACATGCACTCACACAGACACACCCTCACACACACACACACACTCACACACACTTGAATAAAAGTAAGTAAGGACAGTGAATATGATGTTTTATATCTTAGAGTGTAGAATGGAACCATCCTTCTATTTTTTATAGTGAAATTATGGGGAAAATTAACACTTTATTGTTTCAAACCTTTTCAGTTTTTCTTTACTTTTAATGAGCTGTGTTTATTCTGTTCCACATGAACTAATCTAGGACGAACATAGTTTTCTGCTTTGATCATGTGAAATCTAACAGTTTTTACGTCAATGTTAATCAGCGGGTTGACTTTGAAGAATCCAACACACATATATACCTATGTTCTATGTTACACATATCTGTTCTTCGGCGTTCTTGTTTTTGGACATAATCTGGAAATAGGTGGGAAAGCATCTTATAAGATTAGTGACTTTCTTCATATTGGAATATTATCACGTGACTGAAAACGATTTTTTTCCCTTTTGGCCCGTAAATATTCTGCCTTTTTATTCCAGGGTAAAAAACGGTCCTGTGCATTTCTGCCCAGCGTCGCACAATCTCTTGAATTTGAGTCTTTGATTTTTGTGCAGCTCCTCCTGAAGCTCAGCCTGCAGCTTCAGCACAAAGCTGAGGTGTTTTGTTAACTGTTACTTTCTTCCCACTCCCTGGAGTTCACTGAGCAGAGAGGCAGAGGAGCGAGAGGAAGAAGGAAGAGAAGAGGAAACGGCTGGTTGGTTGGGAGCCGAGGGAGAGGTGGACGGACTGAGTAGGACGAGGAAGAGGAGCGCAGATAGAATCCGAGCAGAACGCAGGTAGAGGAGGAGAGTGAGAACATTAAAAGATAAGATGATTCTAGAAGGAGGAAGAGGAGGGAGACTTTAAAGGTGAAGCAGGATGAAGGCAGGAGGCTGACAGCCTGTTTCATCACTGTTGTCCCTGACAAGCGTAAAGTCTTTCTCTCCTCGCTCTTCTTTCTTTTTGCACTTTTCTTTATTGACAAACTAAATGATATCCTTTAATGTCCCTCTTCTCCTTCTTCCTCAGCTCTCCAGTCATGCAGCTCCTCTTCATCGGGGCCGGCTTTTATCCGCAGCCTCACCACTTTCATTCCACCTAATGACCATTTATTATGTTCTCCTCTGCTCCATAATACCCTCCTTATAATACTTCTGCTCCTCCTCCTCACCGAAAAAAACAAACTCTTTCTCTTCCCCTCTTGTCTTCTGAGTGGACCATCAATGACTTTTGGAGGGCCGCCACATGGCCAGAACTACTGTAGGTGATGCTACCCACCGTTCACCACGCTGACCTGCTGGTTGAGGTGCGGATAATTGGGGGTCCTGGAGGAGTATGGGGTCCTGCAGCAACTGGTCTCAATAACCAAAGAGAGGGTTTCTGGACTCCACCATGGGGTCCCCCTTGACCCCCCCCCACTGACAGTGGCCAGAAAAATCTGCCTTATAGGGTGGAAGGCCTACTTCCATGACCGGTCGGGTTTGAAAAGATAGAGAGAGAGAGAGAGATAGCTAGAGAGAGAGAGAGAGAGAGAGAGAGAGAGAGAAGCAATATCAGCTAATGCTAATCCACTTTCCTCCGCTTCTCCAGGGTCGAGCTTCGGCGGCAGCAGGGATCACAGGTGATGATAATATTAATAGTAATGTAACATTTAGTAATAGCTTATGGGGAAATACTATACAATAATACTAATAATACTAATAATACTAATAATACTAATACTAATAATAGTAATCATCATCATGATCATCTCATACAGTCAGGTCGTGGTGGAAGCAAACAAAGCAGGATGTTCTAGGGCTAGATGAGATAAGTGTCTGGAGAACCTCCAGAGGGAGGGTCCTGATCTGATGACGAACTGGTTCCCTTCAATGGCTGAGTTGAGCCCGTCTACAAAAGAGGCATCTAAGCAGACCATCCCTGTGGCTTCCCCTGATCCTCAGCTCTACCCCCTCCACAAAAAGCCCTATTCACCCACACGCCATTAACAACTGCTGCCTATTGTTCTCTGCCTCATCCTCACAGTATCAGCCGCCATCAGCCGGATTGATTGTGATGAGGGGGGGAAACTGCAAAAGGAAGGGAGGAGGGAGAAGAGGATGAAGGACGAAGGTTCTGCGGCGATGGGAGACACGGAGGACTCTTAATATCCAGTAATGATTTGGTTTGAGCAGTAAAACTAGTCTACCAGTATTTACTAGTACAACGGAAACGTGACTAAAGATTGTTTAATGACTGTAGTAATCCGGTACCATCAGACAACTTAGGTACCTCCTCTTCCTCTTCACCTCTCTACTTCAGTTACCTCTTTCCAATTTACCCAGGAAGTCCCGACTCCGTGACTCATAGATTCATGAATCAAAATAAAGTCCCTGTACTTAACGTCGAGGGTTTGGTAACATTTGCTTTTTGTTTGTTTGCTTAACTTGTGTAAGGCGGAGGTTAAGAAGCACAAAAGCACTGTAACAGGTCAACGGTCAAGAAAGGTGATTCTATGGAGGAGATACAAAAAAAAGTCTCTACAGACACAGAAGCTGTCAGAACAAAGATGAAGGATTATTGTTAGGAACTGTCAGACTTTCATTGACTGGGTTGAATTTGAAGTTCTGATAGAACGACGGGACCAGAATTGTATCAAGCCAATAAGGGAAGATCTCGCTGCGGTAAGAATACTATGTTAAAGAGGAAAGGAGGTGAGGTGAAATGTATCTTTCTACACACTGATAGCGCGACAATAATCATTCCAACCTCTCACATGTATTTGCTGATAGAAAAGGGACATGAGCGATACAAAGACTGCTATCAGTCCAAAAGAACTCCTTTCCTGCAGAATCTCAGGCATCCTCTGACAACCTCCTCACCATTTCTCATCACTTTCTCTGTTCCCCTTGGGCTGGGACAAATGCCATTTCCCCCCCTTGATCCTGATTGACTCATCATCAGGAGGTTTCTGTGACCCTTCCTTAATTGGTCCTGATAGTGCACTATGGGTAATCCATGGCTGGGATCAATCTGACCGTGACAAAAACATGTGAGGGTCCTACAGCGTCGATGAGGCTGTGATTAGGTCATCTCCAGCGAATCAGGGGACAGCTGAAAGGATGGGCCGATACACACAGGACACTAGTTAGTAGTAATAGATTGGTTGTTTCGACTAACTAGTTACGGTACTTCACATTCTGCAATCTGGATCGGTGACGTATTTTTACGGAATATCCAATCAAGTACGTAATGAGTTGTTTCAAATGCAACTGGAATCAAAGGCTGATCATCAGAGATAAATGAGAGAAAGAGAATACATAAGATGATAAAAATACAGTTCTTTATCTAATTACTATTTGACTGCTCATTGCAAGCCCATAATAAACCTAAAATCACTCCATCACTACCATGTGTATCTGCATCACCTTGGTGTCTAGGGACAGGTGAGAGCTAAAATAATTTATGTTCACTGTCAGAAACATTGTACCTGTTACTATATGTGCGTAATCTGTTACTATGTGTGAGTAATCTGTCACTATGTGTGAGTAATCTGTTAGTATGTGTGAGTAATCTGTTACTATGTATGAGTAATGTGTGAGTAATCTGTTACTATGTGTGAGTAATCTGTAACTATGAGTGTGTAATCTGTTAATATGTGTGAGTAATCTGTTACTATGTGTGAGTAATCTGTTAATATGTGTGAGTAATTTGTTACTTTGTGTGAGTAATCTGTTAGTATGTGTGAGTAATCTGTTACTATGTGTGAGTAATCTGTTAGTATGTGTGAGTAATCTGTTAGTATGTGTGAGTAATCTGTTAATATGTGTGAGTAATCTGTTACTTTGTGTGAGTAATCTGTTAGTATGTGTGAGTAATCTGTTACTATCTGTGAGTAATCTGTTAATATGTGTGAGTAATCTTTTGGGACTCTTACTCTATTTGGACCAGTTAGACAGACAATGGACCCAGAACGGGACACAAATGGAGTTTTGACCCCAGAGAGGGATTTTGACTGTGAAATATCATCTATGTCCACTAGAGGAAGAAAAATGCTTAAGCTCCAAGCTTTGACCCTGACATAAAGCTAAAATTTGATTAAATTCTGGCATTAATCTGGCATCACAGTTTACAATTATTATTATTATTATTATTATTATTATTATTATTATTATTACTTAAGTCATTATTATTGTTGTTGTTTTTCTTCTTTTTATTTAATCATTTGTTCCCCAGTCACACTTTCTGCTTGAGTTTTGCTGCCAGACCAACGGCCTGCTGGGTGTAAAAGGAGTTTCTGTGAAAGATTTAAATCACGTGGCTCCGACGTGAGAGAGAAACTGTGGACGACTTGTGGGTAAGAACCCAGAGCTCAGCAGCTGCTCAGCGAGAAAACTGGAGACTCTCCGAGCTCAGCGGCGGCGGCGGCGGCAGGAAGTTGGCCTTTTAGTCTCTCTGCTCTGACATTTGGTCTCATTTGAATATCTGACTCGATGAAGACACATTTTGAGATTCCAGAGTAAGGTATTAGCTTCTGCTCTCAGCCATTCAATCTGGAGGACAGGGGTTAACTGGAGAATTTCTTCAAGGGCCAGCATCCAGCCAGACAGTTTATGGTTGTGAAGAGAAGACCACCCATTCGTCCCCCTCAGCCGGAGGAATGGCCAGTGTTTTCATAGAGAATCAGAGTTTATGGTCGATAAAACTGTTGATTCTTCAAGAAAAACAATAAGTAATGAAAAGAAGCCCCGGGACATGGAGCACCATTCGGGTTTGGCGGTCTAAATTACAGGATTGTGAGTTGGTACCGGTACCAGGCTCCAATAGGATTCAGGAAAAACAAGAACAGCAACAAAAACCAACACTTCAGTATTAAACTGAAGTCTTTTCTGTCGGTCTGTCGTACTAGATCCCTCATCGTCACCCACGGAACTCTGCTGCAGCTGAAAGTCACAAATGTCTTCAAGTTGTCATATTAACTTTCTGCATTCAAAGCCAAACTGCAATTTCTGGGAGATGAGTCTATTTCAGGAGAAGAAGAAGAGGGAATCACATGACATGAGTGGAGATGCTGAACGTACCTCAGCGAAGATGAATGAACCCAAAACTGATGTGTGGATCAGACCGAACACGAAGAAAAGACCAGACCATCTTAATAGGAGGGTTTACAGGGACTGCCTAATTCCGATTAAATTCTGAAAAGACGTCTATTCGGAAAGAAAATGCTTCGTGTAATCATTAGATTTCATTCCTTTACAAGGAGGTGGTCTAAATCCTTTCGGAAAGCTTTTCCGATATCCGGGTGCTGCATGTAAACGCCGTTTCTGTTTAAGTTCTATCTGTTCATGTCCAGCGTCGGGACGTAATGCTCCGCTAAGTTTTTTCAGCGCTGCGACGCATTTTAAGTACGCCGACTTCAAAACAGTACCGGTCTGCATCGGAGAGTCATTTATTCATTGCAACTTTGAAATATTTTATACGTATTTTTGGACGGTTACATGGGCTTTGTCATATTCTTCTTCTGGGCGCTTGTTAGCGCTCGGCACCGAGCTCACTGAAACATTATCGCCACCTTGTGAATGTGGAGCACGTGTGAAAGCGTTTCCGATAAGGAGAGTCGATGCATGTAAACACCGGGTCAGAAAAGATCACAAGTCTCGTAAACAGGTGACCGATTTTGTAATTCGGAAATGTTTAATTCGGAAAGGAGAAAAGTGTCCCATGTAAATCCACCAAGTGATGAGAATCAAGCCCCTCCCACTAAGAAAGGCCCCTCCCACTCAGAAAGGCTCCTCCTACTGATTAATCGATCAGGAAGGGAATAAGAATTTTAAGAAACACGTGAAAATGAACATTTACTATGTTTAATATTAACTAAAATTGTTTTATGTACATGAGGGAGTATGCATGTGTGTGTCCACTGATCAGTCATAACATTATAACCACTAACAGGCAGAGTCACAACAACACTAGATATCTCCTGACCTGTGGGACCGTTTACCTGCCGGTTCTGCTTGAAAACTATCATAATGAAGTGGGTCTGTGCAGAAAACAAAGATCTACTGGCGCGTTTTAATCCTCTCTGTTCCTGCGTTCTCTACGGAGTGCACGACACGCTGTGTTGAAATACAATGGACATTATTTCCAGTCTGTTGTTGTTGCTGGAGCGTCACAGAGTATGACTGCAGTCTGAAGACCCTCCCCACGCTCTACATGAGCATCATTTACACGCTTATTTGGAAGCATTTGTGACGCTTCATTTGCATAACGCAGATCTAAAAGCCCGATGCACCAACCGTCTGGCTCTACCTGATGACCGACCCTTAATGGGGGTTCCCCCACCCACCGACATGCTTGACTTCTCATGATGGTCGCCCCCCTGTAATCAGTGACCTGCTGGGGGGACAGTTTGACTTACCGGTGACATATGGAGGAGGTGTTCCAGCCATCTACGCCAGCATTACTCAGTATGAGGGATCTCCAACAGCTGCAGCTCTTTTATTTCACATCATTTCTTTTCAGCGTCTCCCTCCTGCACATTTTACGTGATTTAAACCCACAGATCAGTTGGAATAAGATTTTCTTGTCGTTGATTGTTAACTGTAGCTAATATCTGGGAATAAATAGATTTACACAACAGCCCATTTCAGCTCAGCAATATCACTAAAGATTCATTCCTGTGTTGACATGAATTCCTGCAAAGCACATATTAACACTGTCACATCGGTCGCCTCAGCAACGGCAGCAGCTAATAAGACCTAATCTCATTTGGCCCCGTCTCTTTATTGTAATGCTTTCGTGCTACTTTAAAAAATGTTTCAGTGTGTGCGTTTGTGTCAATAACAGTTATTTAAAAGGCATTAGCGCCCGCAGGGAGCAGCTTCCTGCCATTATGGCCGCCTTTGTTGCTGCCAACATTTGCTTTTTTGTGGCACTGTTTTTTTACCCATAATCCCAACAAATGGATCCCAGGTGGGTTTCCTGTTAACTGCCAGACGGCTCAAAACCTCCAGCAAGGATTTCTTTTTTTAATTAATATTTGAACGAGCTTTTGTGCAGAGGTGGTTTTAAAAGGAATTGGAGGGGGAACCCTGTGAGCATATGAATCTTGTAAAATGTTTTTCTCTTTGTTTCATAACAAACATGTAATAAAAATAAAATATCAATGAAAATAGAATCTAAGGGTTCTATTTAATGACAAATGTCATGATGAAATCATCAAATGGAATTGTACTTATTAGTATTTGCTTTTAAAAACATTTGAGGATTTAAATCAAATCTGTTTTTTTTAGTAAATAAATAAACTTTATAAACCTTAAAGGTCAACATATTTAATTTTCCATACACTCAGAAGAAATTATGGCAATTAAAAAAGAAATGAAGTATTTGATCTAACAACTACTTTCATATTCATAGCTGGTTCCTGAGCAGCAGCAGAACTTTCTACGAGACAAATGTATTTGTATTATTTCTCTTATCAACATTCATCATCAGAACAAAGACCCGGCTCACTTTTAGTCGTTTGGAAACACCTGAACACTCGCTTGTCCCTTTAAGCTCCGCCTCCACGTTTTCTCAGTTCTGTGTGGCGTTCCAATGCTCCGGTGTGTGAACTCCCGGAGAACCAGAAGAGAGCTGATGATCGGCTTCAGAAACGTCTTCATGCTGTGAATGGATGACGTCACATGACCTCATTAACCCTTTCATGTCCTGCTCAGCTGTCCAGTCTGAGTCTCTGCTTCCTGCTGACTGGACCTCACTGAACAGAACAATGTTAGTTGGACTCACTGAACAGAACAAGGTAAGTTGGACTTACTGAACAGAACAAGGTAAGTTGGACTTGTTGAACAGAACGATGTCACCTGACTCAACAAAGATAAGTCCAATAATGGTCAAACAGATTTATCTAACATGCGTCACCAAACGTTAGAGCTAATCAAATACAAAATGACTTTTTGAATAATTGTATTTTATTTTATTAATTATAATTTTATTTTAATAATAATTCTTTCTACCGTAAAAGGATGCTCGACCAGATATATTGTCATTTCATGGAAATTTTTCCCCTGGTTCTGACCGGACCACCGCTCCAAGAGAGACCCGCTGCCTCAAGGAGTCTGAGGAGAAATCTCTATGCACACATGGTTTCCACAGCAGGTATCCTATAAGTCTTGTTGTTGGTTCTGTTTGGACCTGATTACACTTTGTTCCTGCATTAATGGGTCCATTTCGTCACGCAGCAGCAAATGAACTTCATGCAGTCTTTGTTTGGTTGTTTTAGTGTCATGCTGGGTTTCCGGTTAACCAGTGGTGCTGGGACCTGCTGGGGTCTGATGTCAGACCGGCGGGAGTTCTGACCCGAAGATGGTTCTATATTTATATGTTTTTAAATTACTTGTAATTGAGCGGGAAGGTCACACTGAGATGAAAGATCTCCTCTGTGCTGCTTTGGAAACGTCAGTATTATCAGAACCTTCCAGAAATCAACAGAATTTGGCGGTACCACGATGTGGTGGTTCAAAGATTCTGGGTTCAAAGTCCAATCCTGGGGCCCGGACGCTTCTTCCCAGTGTTTTTTTCTCTGACATGACTTTCTCCATAGCTTCTGATCAACTGGCTTCTGTCCAAGGTGTACGTTGACTCCGGCCCAATGTCATCTGGGTTAGGCTCCAGCCCCTCCGACAACCCTGCTGTCGGGCAGGTCTAGTGGCTGGATGGATAAAGTGGAGAAAAGGGGAGGAGCAGGAGCAAACTTCAGGAGGACATGAGTGGAACTTTCATTCCACCCTTTGTGAGCTCTTCCTCTTTTTGTTACTCAGCCAATATTTGGGGTTCTGGTGGACCGCCGCACAAATGGGTTTTTAAATCAATACAGCCGTAACAATGTTTGCAAAAATACTGAGCAGATGTTTTACTTTATCCCAGTTACAAGTAATCTAGACGGCGATCGGTAAGTATTTGATTTATTTAGTCCGTTAGATGATTTTTGTGAATGAAGGTTTATTTGTTGTTTGTGATGGACTGAAATAAAAAGATATATCAGTTGGAGTCGAGATAATGGTGGAAACATAAAAATAAGGCCGTGGGTTTTCATCACCATTGAAGTTTATTTCTTTGGACTTGGTTGGTCCCTGTCCGGACACCGGCTCGCTCGTCCCTCTCTCTCACTCCTGAAATAGTCTGAAGGTTTTCCACAGACGTTGTTACCGGGAACAACGCAGGGGACTGGGGGATTTGGGGGGAAATCCCCTTGTTGCGGCTGACAACGTATTCCTTGTTGGATGTGACCTTAAAAGTCGTGGTCGAGACTATGTTCTGATGATGGACACAGCTGCAGGATTTCAGCGGTTTTTAAACTCCATCTAATGAGACGGGAACTCTCTAGAAACGAAATCTGAAATATTGTTTGCCTGTAAACAGGAAGTACCTGTAGGCTCACCTCATCAAACAGCAGACCTTCAGTCTGACAAAGAGTTGGTCTCAGTGCAGATCCAAGGGAACCATGGTTCCGTTCGTTCACAGTCTCAAAGCCTTTTTCTGGACGGCAGATAAACAGAACGAAAAAAAATGAATGAAAGAAGGTAAAAAGAATATTTAGGCCGGACTGATTTTTCGTCTTCACTTGCTATAAGAGGAACATTTTCCACTCATGATTATTGACATGTAGGATCCGAGGTTTAAATCAAATTCAGCAACATTAGCAGAAAATCTGAAGTATAAAGATGAAACTTGTCCCTGGGGTTAACTCGCCGTCTGTTTAGTAGAACCAGGACAAACAGCATAAACCTGACCAAGACCTCATGGAGTTCTTTGTGGCCTCCACAAAATAATACTGGCATTGTGTTAAAGTCCAGTCTGTCGTGCTGACCTTCGTCTTCCCACTGGGAGAGACAATGAAATGTTTACAACCTTATCGCCACCGCCTCATCCATCTCCGAGACAAATCTTTCTGCTGTGAGCCGGGCCTCCTCTCCGATCACAGCCAGCAGTAAAGATGAGCCTCCCGCTGGTTTATGGACTGTTGAGAAGCTTATTAAGAGCAGCGCAGCTGCTGCATCACTCAGACAGCTCACAAAAAATTTAACATTCAGTGCATTCTCACATATTTCAAATTGCTTGAGACATATTTGAAGGAACGGACACACAGCCTTTGACCTTTGACCCACCACAAATATCTCCAGGAAGCCCGTCAACAAAGAACCAAAAAAGATCTCTTCACCCTCTCGTTCATTGTGAAAGAGGCTCCGCCCCCTTGGAGATTGAATTCTAGAAAACTACATTAATAACTGGTTCCAGCTGGACTGGGCCCACACAGACCTGATCACCACCAGTCCCGTTCCACAACCTCATCACCTCCACCGAACATCTTCAGAAGCAGGAAATTGGCTCCTAGGTCTCACCAGTAGCACACTATTCCTTAATTTAACAAAATTCCAGAAGGTGATTGACATCCATCAGTCTGGGAAGGGTTCCAAAGTTCTTGGACTCCACAGATCTACAGTGAGGTCCATTATCTACACATGGAGAAGACCTGGAACCAGTGCCGGATCTACAGGAAAGTAAATGTAGGGGGCTTTGGAATCTTTGGAGTCAAATCATTTGATTCGGTATTTGAATGCAACAATGGATTCCCACCGTACTTGTATCTACATTTGGACTTATGTTATTGTCATGCTTTATGTCTCTGTCTCTATGTCTATGGATTCTGTCCACATATGCTCAAAAATCATTTGACACAATCTTTTGGAATCTCACAAGTCTTCTTGCGGTGTTCTGAAAGTGCATCCTAAAATTGTTTCCTTTTTCTCATTTCTCCTAATTTCTAGGCACATTTGAATGAACATGTCACTTTGTTCGTATTCAGTCACTCCACGGTTCCTTAAAAAGCCACTGAAAAGACATCAATGGAATTCTGTAGGTGATACCAATGAGGCTCATCCAATAATATTCTCGTTTTTACACCTGAGGCACATTAGCACTTAAATGATTGTGTTGTAATTGTGTGACTTTTAGAGGGTGCAGTCTATCTTTATCTCCTAAAAAACATCTGAAAGAGATTTTAAAAGTCTTATGTAAGCGTTGGGAGATTGTGCAATCCTCTTATTTGTATTTATTTGCACACATTTGAACGTACATGTCGGTTTCCTCAAATTTAGAGAGTGTGGTCTGCCCATATTTCCTTAAAAGCCACGGGAGAGACTTCCGTGAAATTCCATACCTACTTTTGACGGCATCTAAAGATGTGCATCCAGCAATTGTTTCCTTCAAGTTGTTTATTTTTAGACACATTTGTACTATTTCTCAAGACCGTATACTCTGAAGGTTATTCCACCTCTTAAAAACTGTTGGACGGAAGTCAATTAAATGTCAATACAGACTCTGTTAAAAAAAGATATTTATTATGTTTTCTAGGGTCCTATTAAATCAGAGGAACCGCTTCTTCCATCACTGGAGCGACCGCCTCTATGCAGATAAAACAGATTCCATCAGGCCACTGACTCAAATCAACTCGGGTTGTTTTAGAAGGTATGATAGTTGTGTATCCAGACCAGCGATGTGAAGCCACTTTTCTCAGTGTCAAAACTTCCTTCTCTGTGTGAAGGTGGAGCCAGTGCCGCAACAGAGGTCACCGTGATCACAGGGGTCACCGCTTTGTTGAAGCTCATGAGACAAAAGTAAAAACAGCGGCCTCTCATGGCGGCAGAACCCAGAGGCTGCTAGCGACCTGATGGCAATAACAGCAGCGGCATTAAAAATAGATGGGGGTGGAAAAGAAAGCAATATGAGAGAAATGGTATGATTCAGAGGGAGGGGGAGGAGCACGAGAAGCTAAAGGGATAAACAAGAGAGAGGAGATGATGAGGGGTGAAGAAGGAGAAGCGAGTGTGTCTGCAGTGCCAGAGATGACAGACGTCGGAAAGACAGTTAGAGACGACTGGTTAATGTGCAACATTAGTGGAAACCTTAACTTAGGGTTAAAGGTTACCGTACGAGGCTCCATCAGTAACCATTCACCTCATGTGAACCTGTCAGGAGATTCCTGAAGGACACTCGGACATGTCAGCTGCAGCGATACGACCGTTCTACCCCCTGGGCTGCTGCTCGCCGTTAGTGCGGCGCTCAATCCAGCACTGGTTACCTCTGCGACGCTGGAGGCCGGCGTGGAGGCTAACCACACATCTGTGGAAATGCGACACGTAAAGGCAGGAATTTGGATATATTGAGTGTCGTCAGTCAAAAATGCAAAAGCAACGGCTTACTGTTAGCAGCTAACCTAAAGATGAAGAAGATGAATCAAACCACCGTGTGACAGTAAGGAGAAATGATCAATTCACAAAGCGTCAGAGGTCACAGGAGAGGGCGACGTCAATGCTCAGCCATTCACACACATTCATACAGTGGTTTCAGAGGCTACCATCACAGGACCTCATCAGGACCATGAAGCGTTCAGTCATCACTTACACACCAGCAGAACCGCCGCCATGAGGAGTCGACTGGGGTTCTGTCTCTTGCTCGAGGACACCTCAACATCTAGACTGCAGGGATGGGGCTCAAACCTCCGATCTACCAATACATGGAAAACTGCTCAACCTCCAGAGAAACTTTTCAGAATCCATCACCGTTTGAGGAGTAGCTCCTGGCAAGTTCAAAAAATCTGTCCGTCTCAGTCGCTCCTTCTCTCTCTCTCCCTCTCTCCTCGTAACTGTGCTCACACAACCAGCATGGCAAGACTTCCTGTGATTGGTTAGTTTTAGTTTTACGCGTTATAACACATGGCAGTATTCTTTATGTTCGGTTACTTTTGTACGAAACTTTGTAAACGTTTCTTCAAAGAACCAGTCTCTCCTGTTTTTGTCACGCCTCCGAGCCGATCGTGTTTTCCTTCAACTAAATACCACATTTCTGAGGGACAAACTGGAACTGACCGGAGTGGATGAGCACCTTGCATCCTGGATCCTGGACTACCTGACCAACCGTCCACAGTATGTGAGGACTCGGGACTGTGTGTCGGACGTGGTTGTCTGCAGTACGGGGGCCCCACAGGGAACGGTCCTGGCTCCGTTCCTCTTCACCCTCTACACTGCAGACTTCTCATACAACACACCCACGTGTCACCTGCAGAAGTTCTCTGACGACTCTGCAATCGTCGGTCTCATCACAGACGGGGACGACAAGGAGTACAGAGGACTGACGCAGGACTTCATGCACTGGTGCCAGAGGAACCACCTCCAGATCAACGCGGGTAAGACCAAGGAACTGGTGGTGGACTTCCGCAGGCCAACTCCACGGCACTCTATAAAAAGGGTCAGGGCTGACTGTATTGGCTGAGGAGACTGAGGTCTTTTGGAGTGCAGGGGGCGCTCCTGAAGACCTTCTTTGACTCTGCAGTGGCCTCGGCCATCTTTTATGGAGTGGTCTGCTGGGGAGGAAACTGGACAAACTGATCAGGAAGGCCAGTTCGGTCCTGGAATGTCCTCTGGACTCGGTGCAGGAGGTGGGAGACAGGAGAATGATGGCCAAGCTGTCATCTCTCCGGGACAACGTCTCCCACCCCATGCAGGACACCATCTCTGCACTGGAGAGCTCCTTCAGCGACGGGCTCCTTCACCCCAAGTGTGTGAAGGAGCGATAACGCCGATCTTTCCTTCCTGCAGCAGTCAGACTCCACAACCAGCACTGTTAGCAACACACACACACACACACACACACACCTACACACACACCTACCTCACTTGCACTTTGCACTATGGGACAATACACTAACCAACATGTCCACAACTGCACATTTAATTTAATTTAATTGTACATAATGCTCTGTTATTCTGTATTCTGTATTCTGTAACATGCTCTGCTGCTGTAACCCCGCAATTTCCCCATTGTGGGACTAATAAAGGTTTATCTTATCTTATCTTATCTTATCTTATCTTAATAGTGATTATTTTGTGAAGGATGCTGTCCATGAAGTTAAACCCAAGTTACAAAGTCTCGCAATACATTGTATCTTACAGGCCTTGATCACCCTAAATTTGGGGTCCCCCAGGCGCTTTAATATTGTTAATGTAAGTAGTACCACAGAACTGAAAATGAGGTTGGGGTGTTAATCATAACTAGAATTTACATAGATATTTACACTGGTAACTCATAACATATATGGTAGCATTCCATATATTGTTTAGGTCCCCTTTTGCTACCATTACATCTAGGCCCGTCTTCGGACACCTTTCAATCAGAACCAGCTTTAACTTTTTCAGCAGGTTTTGCAACATTAGCTCCTCTGTGGGATCTGACAAGGACTAGCTGTCACTCCATACTTAATGAGCATCCATGACCCTATTTCCAGTTCAACACACCATCAAATTTTTTGCTCTCTCTAAAGTCAGATCCATTTTTCCTGGTTCCAACATATAAACTTCAAGGACAGAACGTTCCATTTCTGCAAAATCCAGTGTAACAAGATAATCAGTGTTTTTCAGACTTCCCCTGCCAGTGGTTGTAATGTAACAGCTGATCGGTATACACACACACACACACACACACCATCAAAACTTTTAGCTAATATTAAACACAGTGAAACCCAAAGTAGTTCCTTTTGGTCCAGACTAATCCAGAGTTGGTTTTCAATGCATTCATTGCAAAAAATCCCACTTTACGAAGAAATGCTGGTCGAAATTTAAGTAAAGTTTTCATTGCTTTTGTAGTGATCTCAGGATAATCAGCCTTGACTTTTAGCCAGAATGCCCAGACAGATAAGTCACATTAATGATACACATACGTTTCAAGAGTTGATCTCCTTGTCAAGTCAAGTCAAGTCAATTTTATTTGATTAGCCTGAAATCACAAATCACAATGTGCCTCGATGGGTTTAACAGTCCCTTCGTGACGCAATATCCCCAGTCCTCAGACCTTCGGTTCAGGTCAGGAACAACTCCCAAAAACCCTTTTAACAGGGAATAAAGGAACAAAACCTCAGGATGAAATCCAGAGGAGAGATCTCCCTTCACACTAACACAAATGATTTGCATAAGACATGATTATTATAAGTCACAAATCTACTCCTTTGCAAGTCTTCGGTCATCCACAGTGGGAAAACCAATACCAAATTCTATCTATTTCGGACTTGTTTGCACACCGAACAGCTGTGGAGCAAAATGTGCTGATCCATCATATTAATCCTGTCTTTACTATTCACAAAAGAATTAGTGTTTTTGAGGATTCATTTACTTGCTATCAGTTTCATGTGAACGATTTGCATTTTTTTAAATTAAATTTATCGATCCGAATTCATATAAAATAACCAACTTTCTGGACCTTACTGCCTTTATCAAGTAAAACATTCTTCATCGGAATGTACAAATAAAATAGCTGTTGAAACTCACAAATAAGCTTTAAGCTAGACATCATATTTATTTAAACATGTTTGTATGTTGTTGTTTTTTTATTATTATTACGATTAACTAACCCACTGGCGTTTTTGTGTTTTATATGAGTGCAGTTATGTTGTATTAAAGGGATTAACTGTTCTGTTACGTTATGTATACTGGTTTGTTTATTATATCTGTTCAACTCTTGCATGTATTTTTCCTTATTTGCAGAACATTCCCCCCTGTGGGCCTCAACAGTAGGAACTGTTTCTTGTGCATAAAGACACAAGTTTGCAAGTTTGGCTTCAGACGCTGATATTTTCAAACAAATTTCAGTGCTACCAGCCATAATGTTCTACTAACCATGTAGATTTTCCTCTACCATCGTGTGACGGCATGTTGTTAATTAGCCCTTCTGTACGTTGTGGTATTTATGTTTTGAGTTGCCAGTGCGTGTATAGTATTATTTGTAGCAATTGCTTTTTTGTATACCATATTCTTAATGCATCAGGTTGTCATGACCTTCGGCTGATGATTAGTCTGCACAAATGCATCATTTTTTAAGTAGGTAGTGGCTTCTATTATAGAAACACGTGTTTTATGGCTTAATGGCTTTCTTGCGTTTATTGAATGTATTTCATTTCTGCCAAACCCGAACTCAAAATGTGGAAGACTGATTTGCGATTAAGTTCTGTATGAGAGCATCCATTTGCTCGTATATCATTTCATCAAGAACGCAGCAACAAACTAGCATTTCCTCATGTTAACGGCAACAAATTAAGATTTTAATAACACTTCCACTCAAAGAATATACTAATACCATGTGAGCAGTGTGATAAATGAGACCAATTGTGGGCAACATTGTATTTTAATTAAGCAGCAGTCTTAAGAGGGAAGGCATCATTGTTAAAGTCAACTCTCCATTGCAATTATGGCGTTCTATTCATGTGGAACATGATGGCTTGATGGCAGCTCTTTGTCGGCTTACACATGAAGCATAATTGTGTCCTTTGACAGACAAAAAAGACACATTTAAGTTTTCTATTTTGACTATGTAGCACTCACGTATTCACGAGGTTGAGGTTGAGTCAGATTTTACTAATGTGACTGAGCTGAATCAGGATACGGATCTTTAGAAATCACAGATGGACAGATTTTAGTTTTTTGAGATCCCTCAGTATGAGAGTTTAAAACGCTATT
>VRLP01006672.1:25000-26843 GCA_009660295.1 Lophius piscatorius | reverse complement strand
AGTGATATGATGAGTGATATGATGAGTGATATGATAAGTGATATGATGAGTGATATGATGAGTGATATGATGAGTGATATGATGAGTGATATGATGAGTGATATGATCTACCCACGTCATCCGAGACACCGGTGGACATAATGTTATGCTCGGGTCTTCAATCTGCGTTTTATCACATATTTAAGCACATTTTCTCACGTTCTGCTACAATGTGGTGAAAAAGGTGTTCCATCCATATCAGAGCACATTTCTGAAGTTTCGTCTGAAATGTTGTATTTCCGTGAGTAAAACTTCAACGTAGTAAATTTTTCTGCAGTCACATGAGAACCACTCAGTGGTTGTAATGTTATGGCTGATCATGTGCATCAACAGTTTGTTTCTCAACTCATGATCCGGTTTAATTAAGACACAAATCCAAACAAAGAAGCGTCACAGTATCGCAGGGCCATAAATTATGATATAGGTTTATACATACCAGCCAAAACATTAGAACCAGTGACTGGAATGACGGCTTTTGGGTCCCTTTAAGTAGAATTACCTGCGTAGATCATTGGTTTTGACGGGCTTACCGTCATCCTAATTAATTCTGTTTGTGTGTTTTAGTCCTTTTCATTATTATTTTATTGTTCATGAGTGTGGGTGGCTGTGTCTCAGAACGTTGAAACGTGGGTGGATCCCATCCTCCGAAGAATAAAGACGATACCGAACCCAAGTCGCTCCGATGGCTGTTCCATTGGCCCGATTGGTCCTGGCTCTTGATGAGCGGGTGGCGTCCGTCACCCCTGAGAGAACGTTCCTAGTTAAATGGCAAACACTCTGCCTGGTGTTGTACAGCACTTTGAGAGGTCGTGTGGACCAGACAGAACCTTTACAAGAACAGTACATTTACCATTATAGTTATTTTCTGTTGTCCAAGAACTAGAGAGGCTATTATTGGCGGATTGTTGGTTCAACGGCACCCTCAGCGTGTGACTGATTGGATGAATGATGGCACTTTACATACTGTAGCCTCTCCGGGTCGCTGGCTCCAGCGGTTGGACCAGAAAAGTCTCGAGCAAGAAATGGAGAAGGATTGGAAAAAAAACAAGGTTAAATGTAAAAATGCTTATCGATGAATGTTATTACCAGTAACAGACGCATCTCACTGTTCATTATGAAAACAATACACTTATTGTTTTATGTTAGTATCTTGGTCATTGTAAAGACTGGGGCATGATGGGAACTATGTGATATTTAAAGGGTTAAATCCATTCTTTGGTTCTTACAGGTTTGGGGCTCATTGTTCATAGATTTCTAGTGTTTTGAGGAGTTTGATTTTTTCTCCTCAGACTTTGAGTCGATGCCGGTCGGATGGTTTTAGTCCGGTTTGTGGCTAATGGTTTCTTGAAGGCCGGTCTTTGTTCCTGTGAGCAGACTGACCTCAGCGCTATAAGACAGAAGGAGGAGGTAGAAGAAGACGGGTCGACGGTTTTTCCATCTTCTACAAAAAAAACATTCATATCCACATCGAATTTCATCAACGACATTTTCATCTTTGTAAAGAAGGTGTGACTTCCTCTCTGTAGACCTCCTGGAGACCTGAGACCAGTCTGCAGTGCCGGGACACCGGACTCAGATCTGTGTTTAGGTTCAGACAACGAAACAAATGAAAGGTTTCGTTGTTTCTTTTGCCTTTGTGTGTTTTCTGGATCAGAGGGATCCATTTGGAATGTTTACCAAAGGAAACTAATGAATCCTTGAAGTCATTATCCGTGAAGAAGACGTAGGTGGAAGAATCCTCCCAGCCCACCAGCACTCACTCCTACAACATTCAGGTTCAGGTCCACTGGACTGAGGATAAACA
>VRLP01006672.1:2500-20000 GCA_009660295.1 Lophius piscatorius | reverse complement strand
GTGATGGAGACAATAAAGAGCCGTCGGCCCGACACTCGTCAGCCCTCCTTTTAAAACGCTCTGTGAAATCGGCAATTCTGATCCAATTAGCTGCATTGTAACATTTTAGTGTATTCCTCGATTTCTTTCTCGCTATTATACGTACAACATGTTTGACTCTGGCTTCATCGGCGGTTAGTCAGAGTTCTAGTCGCCCTGTTTGAGTCTGGGTGGTGTTTTCTGGGGATTTTTTATTAGATACCTCAAAACGCCGCAACTCATCAACTATGTCATGGATCATTATTCACATTCTATCCCAACATAAAGCTGGGAACAGCCAAAAGGACGAAGGAGGATATCTCAGCATGTGGAATTACCGGAATGGTTTTGGGAAATGTCTATTTCTGTCTTCGCTCTAATTTAGTCCAAATTGAGTTCATGCGATCCGGCTTGAGATCTATCTTATACGTATAATAATAATAATAATAATAATACATTTAATTTATAATGTATATCATATTTTATTTACATTAATAGTTTAGTCACTAGGGGGAGCTTTTTTTTTCTTATCCTACAAAAAGCCTATGAATCCACTCCAAGAGATCTGCCTCATGTCCGTCAAATGTCGCTCTAATAGTTCCTTTTCCACTCACTAGGGGGAGTATTCTTTACCAAAAAAGTAGCCTGAGCATAACATTACATTTAATCAGGGGGATTGTTTGTAAAATGCAGAGGATTGGGAACTTTTCAGGAATATAAGTAGTCTACCTCACTAGTCTCTATATGTAGTCTAGTCCAGGTTCTTGGGAACACTGAACTCTTCCTCCCTCTGCTCACACCGTCACACTTTCAACATTTCCTTATGGCGGTATTATTTTTAACAAGGACTTTATAAGTGGCCCACATGTTGCTTGTGTTTCTCGTTTCGACGGAACCAGCACCTTCAGGACGGGATTACAAAGCTCCCTGTTGAAGAATAACCAATCAGTGGAAACCCTGGGGGGGTGACATCCATTCCTTGCACCCATTTGTGCCTTCCAGCGCCTTCACTGGACGCCGCGGTCCTGGAAGGATCCCTCGCCGCCTCGGCGGCTGTCAGCCCGACTTCCTTACAGCTCTAGGTGTGGATAATGAGCACCTTCAAACCTCATTGCCCCCTCATTATAGTCAAGGCCTGCTGGGAGTGCTGCTTCCGTCTCTCTCGCCAGGATGTCAGGATCAAAGAGTGAGCTCGCTCGGCGCCGGACACAGGTGGACTTCTGAGGGACGTGTGAAACGGAAACCCGGATATAATGTGTCCCATATTGTTTTAGAATCAATCAATCCCATATGATCTTATCCCGAAGTTTCCTCCACCAAAAGTAATGTTTTTTTTGATTAGTAGTATTTGAGTGATCAATCAATCAATTCTTATTTATATTGTGCTAAATTCACAACAACTGTTGTCTCAAGATGCTTTTCAGAACCAGCAGGACTGGACCGAACTCTTTATGTTATTATCTTAAAGAGAACCAAGAAATTCTTCCGTGAGCAGCAACTGGCAACAGTGGCCGGATAAAGCTGCTCTATAATAGGCAGAAACCTCGAGCAGATCCAGGACAGATAATCCTCAAACCTCAGTTCGACCTAGCAGCCAAAGTGAGCCAAGTGCAAAGGTGGGAATCTATTTGTTCTGCTCAATCAGGCCTGACTAAAACAATTATCCACACACATTATAGTCGGTTTATTTCATCAGGTGGTCATTCAAGCCTCTCTATAATAATTAAAACCATTACAAGCAGAGGGAAAGTCATTAACGCACAAATCTCCACCAAGAAGAATCCCACAGGCCTGTTTGAGCTCCTCAGCTGACACCGGGGGGAGATAGCCCTCCTTTGTTTTTGTGCAATCAGGCAAAATATGGTGAATGTTTTCAGTCTTCTCATCATTAAAGACAGAGGAAATGTAAAACGCCCCTTCCTTCAGTAGAATTCTGCAGAAATCCATCCTGTAGATTTTGTGTAATCTCGCCAAACCCATCAATCAACCAACCAAAAACCCCAAATCCTCTGACCCCCAGTCAAGGGCGACCCCCCTACAGTAACCCACCGACTCTATGTCAATACTCTGACAGGTAACACACAGTTTACAGAACAAAAACATCAAACAGGAAAATGATACATTAGATGAAAATGGATTTGGATTAAAGGAGACGTTTTTGAGTAAGGGGTTTATTGTGGGTTTGGTGGAGGTACTGAAGCCGACGGAGTCAGTCATCGAAGCGTGACGAGTTCTGGAGTGAGGCGCAGAAGGAGGCAGTTGGCTATTTGGGCCCGAGAAGGAAAGCGGCACTGCTTATCCAGACCCGGAGAACACTTTAGAGACTCCACCAGGTAAGATCTAGCGGAGGGAGATAAACTCTTGAGTATGAAGGAACAATCAGGGTCATTGGTAGATCAGAGGTCATGGCCCCTAATTATGTCCCCAAAGAATCCTGGATACTCTGGAACCGTCATCAACGCCGCCGCTTTATTTGAATAGTTCTAGTGTTTACATGATAACTTCTGAGTCCTTCGTCCAATTGAATCCGTGTTTGAACCGACTTGAAAATATCTGTATTCTACCTACATTGTATTTCACTGGAAGAGTTTATATTTTCCTGACTAGGCGTAGCTTTGGTTTCATGAATAATACTGTTTTTTTAGCCCTAACTTCCCACTTTTTGTTCTGATTCAGTCCAACGATGGTGGATATGAAACGTCTCAATCAGATTTATCTTTTATATATTATATTCTACTCTAAAGGTCAGTATTTTACTGACTAGAAGGATCTTTCTTCATGACATACACCGTTTTTTCGGACATTAGGCTTTAGGCTTATGACTTTAATCGTACAACTTTAGAGTCGCAGATGTTTGATTTTAACTCGCACTGTACGAATCAAACGCTTGCGAAAGCTCACGATTGCTGTGCTCACACTGTACGACCCCTCCGGCCCCAGTAAGCCCGTTGTCGCAATTGACAATTGTTCATAAAGTTTTCTTTGGAAGCTCCAATTTAGGAAAAAGTTTGTTTTCTAGCAACATGCTAACAAGACAGAAACAAGCTTTATTTATTATTTTTTGCCATTCTGTGTGTCGAAAAGGTGCCGGCGTATCTGGACTCGTGGTGTTTAGAAGGCCTTGGACAGTATGGCTGGTCTATTTAGCATAGAGGAATTTGGGTAAGCTAGTTATATTTGGCTCTATAGAGCATTAGCTTGATAGCTAGCAGCGCAAAGCTGAGAACCTTTCTGATACCTCTTTGCTGTTCAGTTGCTCCCTGCCAAAGACTTCACTTTCTACTTCATGCCACTTATTATTTATTATCCACACAACGCGTCGTGTCACCATGGCAACTCAGATGCTCGTTAGCCACTCCCACAGGCGCAGTGAGAAAAGAACGTGCTGAAGTCAGACGATCGAGTCGAGGCCGTCCTTTTACTGTACGAATGCTTGAGTTCGGCGACTTGAATTTGTGACGCATCTGAAAACCCTACGATCGTTCGACGGCGGTCTGGGAGCTGCTGATCAGCCCTGTTGACCACAAACAGCGCTGGACAGACCCCCGAGAGACGATTCGGCGGTCCTGAGGCTAATTAGCCATCGCTGATCGGGCTAAAAGTGTACAGCATAAGCCTAAGCATAAGCTAAATCATACAGCGAGGTTTGAAATGTATTTGCTCGAATGAATGCCGCTTCAGAGCGGACGCCGCGTTCCTTCCATATATGCAGATTATCCAGCTGTGTCCCTGTATGTGATACTTTGCAACCTCGCTGGAATGTATCTGCATAGTGTGGCTATATGTTTCATTTCCCCTGGCCATTTGTTTAGCCAATTTACACCTCGCTCCTAGGAGAGTATCCCTCCGTCCTGCGGCGAGTAGCTTATTCCAGCGCCGCCAGCCGCCAAGGCTCAAGTCTTTATTACCCAAACAGGCCAGGGGAGGGAGGGCTTCTTGCTCCAAAGGGACATTTTGGCTATAGAGCGCTGGCGTAGAGCTCTGCTACCCCCCATGTTTAAATTTAGCCCCCTGTTTTATCTTGGCACCCTCATTAGCAGCACGGGAGACTAATTGTTACGGGTCGGGTTCTTATAGCTGTCGCCGGTTCATTTCTTTCACCCTCCTTCTCGCTCACCGTTTTTTTTTTCCCCCTCTTTGCTCTTTTCCAAATGGCACAATGGCAGGGGCGGCGCTTTGTACGCTGGTAATTAGCTTTTATGGCGCTATGAGCAGGGTCCTTTCACAGCCGCCGTCCTCACTCTGCCCGGCCCGTCACTTTATCACCCCGCCATCCTCCGAGCAATTAGTCTGCAAGCCCACCTCCCAGCCTTCACACAGTCGGCAGAATCCAGCCACGTCCCTGCAAAGACGAGCGAGGAGAGAGAGAGAGAGAGAGACTACCACTCTGCTCTTCTGCTGCAGGAGTGAACATCAGTCGGCTTCTCCTTTTCTCTTTTGGCCGTCTTTCTAATTCGACCTGTTGCCTGAAACAACGCTTCTCATTAATAGCGTTTGGAATGCGGTGTGTTATTTTGCAGGCTGCCAGACTCTGAATGGGATAATTGTCGACACACACAGGAATTAATGAGGCTCGCCGTTTATTGCATCGGCAGATGATTGCAGCAGATTGATCCTTTGTTTAGAGTTTGCACCCCTTGAAAATTACAGCTGTTGTGTGCTGGAGCGCTCCACGCCGAGCGCCATGTGTGAACTCATGAACACACATCTGCCCACGCACACACCGACGGTTCCCCGCCAACATGAGAAACCATTCAGGATATATTCCCAGCCTGTGTGACACCCGTGGAACCTCATTAGTGTGGCCCACGGGGTCAAACGCACTGCAACCATAGATTTGACAACACACGCATTCTACAAAAGCCACAACACAACACATTAAGAAAAAACATCTGCAACAGACACAAGACAACAGAAGTGTTTAGCAAGGACACTTAAAAGTCAAGCTTTTTTTTTTTATCGCTTTATTTAGTGAATCAAACCGATATAACGCTTAAATATTTAACGATGTTTTGATTAGCGCGGTAGCTTAGCTTCACTTCCGGGTCATGCAGTCATGTGACTAAGAATAACATTTTTGTCAACCTCTCAAAAACAACAAATAAAGTCCAAACGTGCACAAAAGTAAACAAAGTGTTTATTAGACCTCTTAAACAGACATTTGAACAGCTTTTGTTCGTGACGTTTTCAGCGTTTGGGCCCAAACACGGATTGATGAGGTCTAAGGGAGTCTGACAGAATCCTTAAAAAGGCTGGGTGTCCCAAACAGAATGTGTGATCACAGTGTTGTGGGCTGTGACTGATGGAAGCGACGGAAATGAACCTCCTTCATGAGACGCTTGGACATAAAATGAGGAGCTCAGACATGCAGAGGGAGGTCAGCTGGGAGCCACTGCTCCTTCATGTACAGAGGAGACGGTTGAAGCGGTTCATCATCTGGAAAGGATGATTTAGAACTTTAGAGGATATTCAGGCAAGGTGAACTGGGAGGAGACCCTCGGGGGGAGAACCCCCGAGGGTCTTCGGTCTTTGTTGTTCAGCAGAGAAAGAGGTTTTATTGTGAAGGAGCAGGTACAAGAAGAAGAGAAGCAAAGACAAACTGTGGGTGTTGTATTTTTTATTTAAACGGAGAGGAGGAGGAGGAGGATGAGGACGAGGAAGGGAACATTTTGGCACCAGCTGCCCTTCATCCTATTCCAGTTTCCGGATACCAGGTTACGACCCTGGAATCCCCAAAACACCGGCTGTAGAGGTTCTGCATGTGCAGGTGCACCTGTTAGAAAACACACACACACACACACACACACATGTACACGCACACACACACAGCCACACACACGCATACAGACACACAAACGCATACAGGCACACACACACACAGAAACACACATGCACACGCACACCCACACACACACACACATATGCACACACACACCCACACACACACACACACATATATGCAAACACACATCTACACACGCATACAGACACACACATGCACACAAACACACACACACACACATATATGCACGCACACCCACACACACGCACACACATATATGCACACACACATCCATACACACACACCCACACACACACACACACACATATATGCAAACACACATCTACACACGCATACAGACACACACATGCACACAAACACACACACACACACACACATATATGCACGCACACCCACACACACGCACACACATATATGCACACACACATCCATACACACGCACACACACACACACAAACACACATATGCACACACACACACACACACACACACATCCACACACACGAATACAGACACACACGCGCACACACACACACACATCCACACACACGAATACAGACACACACGCGCACACACACACACATATATGCACACACACATCCACACACACGCATACAGACACACACATGCACACAAACACACACACACACATATATGCACGCACACCCACACACACGCACACACACACACACACATATATGCACACACACATCCACACACACACATACAGACACACACATGCACACAAACACACACACACACATAGAGACACACACATGCACACAAACACACACACACACATATATGCACACACACACACACACAGAGCGGGTATAGTCATGGGGGTCTGGATGACATAATTAGCTCCTCGTTTGTCCCAGTGTCAGACACAGGACTGTGTTTACGGTGTTTCGTGATGAAGTCTTCCGGCGCGGCTGCAGGGATTGTGTCTCCTGTCCATCGGGACCAGAGGAGTAAATCGTTTCTTAGGTTACAGACAGGAAGTCCTTAGACGCACTTGCCGGATCGTTCACTTCCTGTTTGAGAACAGGGAAGAACAGGGACACCACTGCTGTAGATTTATGAATAAAAGTAGGTCTTTTTATCAAAAGGATTTCCTGATTGTGTCTGAAGAAGTGAGAAACGGTCCTGCTGATTGGAGGATATTGATCTGCTGGTGAAACATGGCGAGGCTGACGATCTTACCTCATCAGATGCTGGTACTGTGTCCCGCTCAGGGTCCGTGTGGTTCAAACCTCTCCTCAGGTACTCCTGACATAAACCACAGGAGTTAAATAAACAGTTTATGTCTCCTTGGAGAGATATCTGAAGGTCATTGGTTTGACCCCTGGCTCCTCTGGTCACACATTAAAGAGTATTTTAGCAATTAGCTCCGAATGGCCGTTCCATCGGCGGGTGAATGTTCACCGCTGTGAATGAGTGTTTTGGTGAATGGATGAATGTAATGTGCCGTAAAACACTTTCAGCGGTTGGACTAGAGAAATGCTCCTTAACTCAAATCCATTTTTCATTCAGTACTTCCTGTGAGATTAAATTGTCTTGATAGTGAAACAAACCCACTGACCTCAACACCATCCCTCCGTTCTACCCACTCATACCGCCTCCTCCTTTCCCGGACTAAGCTCAGCACCATGGGTGATCGGGCCTTCTGTTCTGCTGCCTCTCGTCTGTGGAATGCCCTCCCTGACCATCTGAGGGCTCCACAGACGACTGACACATTTAAAAAAGGACTTAAAACTTTCCTTTTTAGCAGAACCTATAACCTTAATTAACATTGCTGCTTTTTGGTCAGGCTTTTATATAGTTATTATTTTATTTTTTATTGATGCTTTTATCTGCTTTTACTTTGTAGCACTTTGAGATTTGATCCAAATGTAAAGTGCATTATAAATTAACTGTATTATTATTTATTTATTATTATACCGGCGTTACTCTGAGAGGTAAGTCCATCTTTGAGGTAGAGTTTGAATTTTATTCATTTTAGGTCTAGTGGTATTCAAGGTCTCCCTTACTCACAATCTAATCATATCCCCAAATAATCAGGGATCGCCACCGATCCTTCGTGTTAGCGCCATAACTCAGACTTTTTAACCACATAGACTTCAGTGCCAGGAAGAACTGGACAGATTTTGGAAAAGTTCGATTGTATATTTTCAACACTAGGGGAACTTTTACATCCAGAAGTTTTTCGGGCCATATTTTTGCAACCATTGATCCGATTTAGTTAAAATTTGTTGGCATGTGAATCCATGTGGAGACATATCTTGTAAATATCATATTTACCAGCTTTAATTTACAAAACATACTTTGTACGTGACTTCACATTTATGTGGAGGAGGTCAATCAAGTGGAGTTGAGGACTTTTATCGGGGAGACACCCTTGCTGTCCTGGACGACAGCGTAGGTCCAGGATGAAAATGAATTCTTCTGTGTTTCAACATTGGTAGAAACATTTGGCATAATTGATAATTATGTTATTCATGAAAAATAACTCCACCTTTTGGTAGAACATGTTATTATTTATCAGACAATTTTTTGGTGAACCAAGTTGCAATATTCTGTTAAACAAGTCCTCATATTGTAACGCCTCCTCCTTGGTGGCCCTCTTAACCTGTGGTGTCCCCCAGGGCTCCGTCCTTGGGCCCTTACTCTTTGCCACTGGATAACATTTTTCAATAAGAAATAGAGACTCCGAATGGGCCCGACAAAACAGTTGAGAAGGACGTTAAAGGGTTAAATATATATATATATATATATATATATATGTATGTGCTTGCTGTAGCATCTGCTGCCAGCTCCCTTGAAAAGGGAATAATGTGCAGTTGTGATCGATGAATCCTTTTTTAATAGGGGAGGATTGTTTGGCTGGTCTGCGTTTGTTGCCATGGCAGCATATTTGAACACATCCTTAAGCACAACAACCTTGAAAGACCTAAACGCCACAGAAAATGGAGATATATGTTTCGAGCTGGGCATCGATTCTGGGAAATGTTCCTCCGAGGTTCCATCTTCGCTGAGTTCTAATCTTCTAGGACAGAGACAGTGGACAGAAAAAAAGGAACATTTGTCTTCACAAATTCAAAATAGGTGCCATTTTGGTCCGCGGGACTGAATTCATTGCCGGCCTTTTTCAGATTACCTCCACTCAGCGTTGTACAATCTCTCCGATTGGAATCAATTGATCGGGAACGTCTCCCACATTCTCCCGTATAACCGTTTGGATTTCACTTCCCCGGGAAGAATGACAAATCCCGACCCAGGGGAAAGTTTGATCTCCTGGGACCTATTGGCGGTCTCGTCGCCGAGCTGTGGTCTTTCACTCTTCCCCCACATATCGATCCGCTGCTTAGACAATTAGTCGGAGCGGACCCCTTCCCCTTCTCCCCCCGGCTCCTCTGTGCTCCCATCTGAAGCTGCCTCCGGTCAAAAGAAGCCGATTGACCTGCCAGCTGCAGGGCTGAGCGAAGCTTTCAGCGGCGGATACGACTCAATCATGGCTCCATCTCTTCGCCACACTAGACCCGAGGCAGGCAACCTCATGAGGAGGCGGAGTCAGCGGAGCATACTCCGCCATTAAAACCTGGACAGGCAGGGATTCTCGGAGATTTCCCACGAATCCTTATTATTCAACTTCAACAATAACCAGGAACAACAACTCCCCTGTGAAGAAGAACCCAATAATATACTTCTAATGTTCCCCTTTTTCTTTATGACCCGATCAGATCCGACTCGTTAGAGCCAAACTCACTTTGCTCTCTGTGCTGGAGGAATTCCACATTTTCCCGTTTCTCCTAGCTCTAACCGTCTATTTCTTCTTGACTAATGGTGATTGTTCCTGCTCGATTGATTTTGCGCAAAGGCGACTAATTCTTCGCATTACTGATATCATCACATGAAGGTCTGCACAGAGAGGGGGGGCGAGCTAGACCGTAAATGAAGGCAGGGGAGAGAGAGTGAAGTCAACAGATCTGCGACTGCTAACTGCTGGTTTTTGGAATATTTGCATATTCATTTTTTTAAGAGAGCACTCTCAAAGATGAATATTTAGTCCTCATTAGCATAACAGCCTCAGCAGGTACAGGTGACTCAGCAAGCGTTAAATGTGTTAAATGCACTTTTCTACGTCCAGTTAGTCTTCTACCAGCATTTCTTATTTTTATTTTTACATTTCCTCTCTGGTGTGTTTTTGCATTTGGAGGCAGAGGAGACTAGAGGTGATACACACATGTATATGAATCATACTTGAACTTATATATCATAACTCATCGAATTCATGTAATCTAAAGTAAACGTGGAAATTTGTCCAACTCCAGACTTCTTAGTGTCAGCTTTATATTTGTTCACCCCCAACAATGTGACATCTTACCGCCCCTAAACAAAGTAACGCAGACGCCTGTTTAATGAAGGGTTTACGTATAAAACATAAAATAGTTCATTTACTTTCCTTCTATTATGATTGATGTCTCTCTCTGCCCTCTGGATACATTTATAATTAACTTCTTCTACGTCGAGTTTGTGACCATCTTCTACAAAGTCGCTGCTTCTTCTGTCCTCAGCAAGAAAATAAACCATCTTTGCACATTTATTCATTGAATCCTAGACACTTTAGATTTTAGACACTTTAGATTTACCATAAAACGTTTAATCGTTTTGGTCCGAATAATATAAAAAAAAAAACGATTGGATGATGAAATTTTCTATTTGATGGAGAATTCTTCTTTTTAAAGAGACTAGCTCAACGTTTTGGTTGAAGAATGTTTTAAGTAAAAACTTATTTAACTATTCTGTAAGTTAAGTCCTAATATGCTTCAATGCCTTCCTTTGACCCACTGGTGTCCCCCAGGGCTCCATCCTCGGCCCCTTATTCTTTAGCATATACACGCTGCCACTGGGTCAGAATTTAAACAGGTCTGACGGAGCTTGGCTTTGATTATTTTAATACAAACTTCTTTTCTTTTCTTTTTTTTAAAAACAAACCATTTCTGGGCCCTGAACCTTTCCAAGGTGAGGTCATGTACCTAAAGTGTTTTTATTTTGAAAGTCTGGACAACTTGAAGCCTGACGGAGGAGGACGGCGTGTGACGTCACAGAGTTTGGGTTCATGCGAGGCTTAAAATCCAAACAGAACTGGACAAAAGTTCAAGATTTGGCGAAAACCTTCTTCAACTCAAGCAGGAAAAAATCCTCACCTGATGGTCGCCTCAGGTGTTGGAGCGCGGCGACACTTCTGAGTGTCTACCCATAAATCAGTGCAGATAAATGCAGCGGTAAGAGAGAAAAAACTAAAATAAGCTAAGCTTCATCATGAAAAATACTCAAACTGTGTTGTAAAAAAAAAAACTGTCAAAGAAAATAACAGACTGAGGGAATGTTACAAAAAATTAACATAATGTCCGCCATCTTTGTCAAATATGAAGATAGAGGAAACGGATGGGAAGTCTGAAAATGTGGCTTCACTACTGCAAACATTTCATCTCCACATAGAAATGATGTAAATTACCTTCAAGAATAGGACTTTTAAAATGACGGTAATAATATGTAATAACCATGTAATAACTATAATAACGGATCCTTCAAAGCGAGGCATAAAAACATGTGCAAATGTCAACCGCTGGGAGAAACTGGCGTCAGCATGCATCCGTCTGTTTCAAAGAGACGTGGGAGGAGGGAGGAGGGAGGGAGGAGGGGGGAGGGGGGGGAGGGAGGGAGCGAGGAGGAGGGAGCATCTCTTTATTGAATTACTGGGCACATCTGCTGAGGAGGTTATTACAAGCTAATGATCATTATCCAGTTTCCCTCACAGCTCCGACACAGGACCCGTCCAGAGGTCGTATTAACGGGCATCACCGGTACATAGAGTTACGTGGAGACGTAGATCGTAGAGACGCGTGGAAACGATGAAGATAATTATCGTTGCATCACATCACAGGTAGTTGTCACCGACTAATTAAGAACCCCCCACCATTAAGGACAGGGATCGTCTCCCCGTCGTCCTCCTTCTCACCTCATCTCGTTAAACTGACATAATTATCTATTGACGGACTCTCTGTGTCCTCCACTGATACATTTCAACTTAAAGAGCTTGTGAGAGGGAAAAAAAAGCAACATTTTTTGTCAACTAATGGAGCAGCAACCGTAATGATTGTTTCCTTACTTAGTCGGAGGGTTTGTGTGAAACTAATGACTTCTAAGTGATAATTAATTGATTCCCGGCCACCTGAATGAGCAGAGTTTTAATGAGAAGTGACAAGAAGTCCCAATCAAACCCAGTCTCCTGCATGTGAGGGAATCCCTGGAGGTATCCTCCCACCTCCACGAGCTCGTGTTTAAGAAGTACTGGATGTCATCAAGTACTCCGCAGCAGAAAGTAGTTTGATTACCCAAACCTTTAACCCCGCCAGAAGTAGCACATAAGACTAAATCAGCCTTTATACTCTTTTTTTTACTGATAAAACATTTATTTTTACTAAACCCTTAATCTCCTCACTGAGAAAAAGAAACAAGAAAAAACACTGGAAAATGTATTTCTTGGGGATATTTAATCAAATATGTTAAAACACACAATAAGGATTTATTTCAGGTGTGTTCTGTTACAAAAAACATTAAATGTTTCATAATGAGATTAACGCTTTATTTGCGACGTGGCGTATGATTGAAAATAGTCATTTTAGGTAAGATTATTGACAGGAAGTGAGGAAGGAGCAGAAATTAGGACCTACTTAGAGAAAACATGGAGTCAGAGACAGAGAAGGTGCAATTTAGGGATTTCATCCGAAACTCAATGTCCAAAAACAGGCAGGTGTGAAAACCAGGTGAGCAGTCCCATAAAGAAAACAATCGACAGTGAAGAAGACGAACACAGAGAGGGAGAAGGAGTGAAAAGTGAAACACACTCTTTGGACCAGGACAGGAAGTGAAATGCTAATAAAAAACAACAAAGAGCAACTTTTTCATTAAGTCGTTTCAAATAAAGGATAAAATCACCATAAAAAGAAGAACAAATAAAAAAAGGTGCAGATTCATCAGAAATCCTGCGTCTGGTCCGGAACATCGATGGCGCTCTGATCGCTGACATCGACACGGCCTCAGCAAGCAGAAATAGATAAATGAGTATTTTCTATACAGCCTGCTCTTCATCATTTAACGGCAAATGAGATTTTTCTTTCATCTGGAGTCTCACAAAAGGTGTTGATAGAGTGAGGAGAGGAATAGTGGATGAAGAAGTGACAGAGTAAGTGTTGGAGAGGGTGGAGGGAAGTGAGGCTCATAAATCATGTCAGTCATTATCCTTCCAGCTGATTGGATTGATTCTGACGGAGGATGAGGAGGAGAGACTCGGTGGTGGAGTCAGTTAGAATCCTTCAGAGGCAGCAGGTGGATTTAACAGGTTTAGAGGGGTGGAGCTACAGACCGACTCTGTTTAACTACTTGATACACATGTTTGAGACACCACCCATACACACACACCCATACACACACACACACCCATACACACACACCCATACACACACACACCCATACACACACACCCATACACACTCACCCATACACTGATACAAACACACACACATACTATTACAAACACACACACACACCCATACACTGATACAAACACACACCCATACACACACACCCATACACACACACCCATACACACACACCCATACACACACACCCATACACACTTACACTGATACAAACACACACCCATACACACACACCCATACACACACACCCATACACACACACTTATACACACGCACCCATACACACACACCCATACACACATACACTGATACAAACACACACACATACTATTACAAACACACACACACCCATACACTGATACAAACACACACACATACTATTACAAACACACACACACCCATACACTGATACAGACACACACACACACGCAGACACACACATTGTTACACACACCCATACACACAGACACACTGTTACAAACACACAGACACACACACACACACACACTGATACAAACACACACACAGATACACACAAACACTGTTACAGTCACACATACACACACTGTTACACACACACAAATACACACACTGTTACACACACACTGTTACAGTCACACATACACACACTGTTACACACACATACTGTTACACACACACTGATACAAACACACACATACTGTTACAAACACATACACACAGACTGTTACACACACATTTTTAAACACAGTTACAGACACATACACACACTGTTACACACACACACACACTGTTACACACACACTGTTACACACAAACACACACTGTTACAAACACATACACACACTGTTACACACACACACTGTTACACACACACACACACTGTTACAAACACATACACACACACTGTTACAAACACACACACACTGTTACAAACACATACACACACACTGTTACAAACACTGTTACACACACACACACTGTTATACACACACAGACTGTTAAACACACACAGATACACACACACAAACTGTTACAAACAAACACTGTTACACACACTGACAAACAGACACACACACAGACATACACACAAACTGTTACAAACACACACACACAGACACACAGACTGTTACAAACACACACACTGACACACACACAGACACACACACACACTGATACAGACACACTGACACACACACACTGACACACACACACACACAGACTGACACACACACACTGACACACACACAGACACACACTGACACACACACACACACACAGACAGACACAGACACACACTGACACATACTGACACACACACACACACACACAGACACACACTGTTACAAACACAAACACACACAGACACACACACAGATACACACGCACACACACAGACACACACTGTTACAAACACAAACACACACACACTGTTACAAACACACACACTGACACAGACACACACACACACTTTTACAATCACACACACACACACACACACACACACACAGACAAACACACAGACAGACAGACAAACACACAGACAAACACACAGACAGACAGACAAACACACAGACATACACACACAGACACATACACACAGACACTGACGCACACACACACACACACACACACACACACACACACACACACACACACACACACACACACACACACACACACACACACACACACACACACACACACACACACACTGTGGATGTTGCGTTCTACATTGTTGAAGTATAGCCTGATAAATATAATATTGAAAATCACGACATGTCAATATTATTGTTAAAAAGGTTTTTCTGAGCAGCGTTGGCGTGACAACACGGCGCCTCGGAAACACGGCGCCTCGGAAACACGGCGCCATGAGGAGAAGGCACCTTTTCCGTCTGACGCTCTGTTGGGGTAGAGGAGGCGTGTCCCTGAGGGACCCCCGACCTCTGATCAGTGATTCCCTCTGAAACTGAATCTTCTTTTCCTGTTTGTTTCCTGAACCCGAGGTTCTATCCCTCAACACTACAGTTCAGTATTCAGAACCTCTTTTCCTCTGAAGATGCACTTTTACCCAACGCCACCTTTTACGCCGTGTTATTCTTCAGCGTGAAAAAACTCGCAGATGCTCTACTTCAGCCGATGAGGCTCCCAATGGGCGTCGCCGATGGTCGACTCTGCCGGCTTGTTAAAGCGTAAAGAGAGAAAGTCTCAAATATAAAACCGGAGGAACCCTGAGTCTGTCATCAAGGTTCAACCCGCTCCACAACGTTTACTGGGTTTCTGTGTGAGTTTGAATGTCGCCGTTCCTACCAGTAGGAATGATCCTGATCCAGTAGGTGAGACACATTCACCAGTGGATCTGCCGACCCACAGCACCAGACCCGTGAGGGGCGGGCCTTGATTGACATGAGTGTGTGGTTCTGATGGGAGAGGATCTGAAGGACGTGACAGCTGTCAAAGCTCACGATGAAGGAGCCGGATCGTCGTAGCTTAGTGAGAAACTGTCAATCCCAATGAAGGTTGTTATTTAAAGACTTGTAAACTCCACGTCGCAGCAGGAGACACACTCATGGATTCCCCTTTAATATTTAATATTTAATATTTAATATTAACGCAGCACATAGAGTGAAAGCTGAATCTGAATTAAAGAAGGTGGTATTTACAGTGTGCATGAAAACGTTTAAGCCGATGATTCATTGATGATTCATTCTGAGGACACGCTGCAGGGAAGGAAAATTAAACCAGCAATTTACTAATTAATGACTCCAATCTTTAAAGACTGTTTAATTGACATTTCTAATTTGTATTATTAATGAGTATATTTTAATACATCAAATGAAAGAAAACAAATTATTTTCAACTCAGTATCAATTATACAATTTATATTAAATGATGTAAAATTGTTGCACACATCAGCTTCCGTACTAATGTGTTCACATCCCAAACCCTTTCAGCACAAGAGACGAAGAAGACTTCATTCAGCGGAGGGTCATTAACTCTTCATCTTCAAACATCCTCCTCCGGTGTGTCAAACTGTCGGTTTCCACTTTAGAGACAAATGAGGATCTGAAGTCAGATGTTACTTCCTGTCTAACGGAGTCAGCAGAAATAAGGACTTCTGTCAGAAGTTATGAGATGAAAGGATAAAAATTCTTTCTGAGGACAAGCTGAGAGTCGCATGAATATTAAACAGACACTGTTCTGCTAAAACAGAAGCTATGAGTAACGTCTGTCGTGTTTTTATGACATCAGGTCTCGTGGCTTCGCTCAGAGACAAACAACATCCTTCCTGTCTGCTAAGACTGATGTAAGCCCTCCTGTGTGTGCGTGTGTGTGTGTGTGTGAGAGTGTGTGTGTGTGTGTGAGTGTGTGTCTGTGTGTGTGTGCGTGTGTGTGTGTGTTTATGTGTGAGTGTCTTTGTATGTGAAAGTGTATGTTTGTTTGTGTGTATGAGTGTGAGAGAGTGTGTTAGTGTTTGTGTGTTTGTTTGTGCATGTGTGTGTTTGAGGGAGAGAGGACATGTTGGTGTGTGTGTGTTCGTATATGTGTGTACCTGTTTGTGTGTGCATGTGTGTGTGTGTTTGTGTGTATGAGTGTGAGCGAGTGTGTTAGGGTTTGTGCATAAGTGTGTGTGTGCGTGTTTTTGTGTGTGCGTGTGTGTGTGTGTGAGGGGGAGAGAGGGCATTTTTGTGTGCGTGTAGGTGTGTGTGTGTTTGTGTGGGTGAGTGTGTGTAGGTGTTTGTGTGTGTGTGAGTGTGTGTGTGAGTGTGTGTAGGTGTTTGTGTGTGTGTGTCCGTGATGCCAGCAGGGACATCCCAATGCCCGACACGTCGTGTGGCGATCACCACGACCATTTACCCTCTGCTCTGTTGCCGTGGTGACGGACTCACAGACGAGGAGGCTGTGTGAGGGTGTCAGTCATCAGACGAGGGTCCTTGTTCCCTTACGAACGATTCCAAACAGGATCAGTCCGATCATGTCCTCCTCTCTTCTCTTTGTGTTTGTCAAACACCAATACAAAGACCTCGTCCTCGACAACAAGGGTATTTCCCCGAAAAGTCCCCGATCCCCTGTGTGGTGCATTCAATCCCCCCGATTAAACTTCTCCAATTAAAAGTTGTTTCCACAGTATTTAAAAAAACGAGTGAGTATGATAGGATTCATCACAGTTAAATATGATATCGAAATATAT
>VRLP01006671.1:0-26845 GCA_009660295.1 Lophius piscatorius | reverse complement strand
CATCTTTGTGATATATGTATATACTGTGTATATCATCATCTTTGTGATATATGTATATACTGTGTATATCATCATCCTGTGATATATGTATATACTGTGTATATAACCATCTTGTGATATATGTATATACTGTGTATATCACCATCTTTGTGATATATGTATATACTGTGTATATAACCATCTTTGTGATATATGTATATACTGTGTATATAACCATCTTTGTGATATATGTATATACTGTGTATATAACCATATTGTGATATATGTATATACTGTGTATATAACCATATTGTGATATATGTATATATTGTGTATATCACCATCTTTGTGATATATGTATATACTGTGTATATCATCATCTTTGTGATATATGTATATACTGTGTATATCATCATCTTTGTGATATATGTATATACTGTGTATATCATCATCCTGTGATATATGTATATACTGTGTATATCACCATCTTTGTGATATATGTATATACTGTGTATATAACCATCTTTGTGATATATGTATATACTGTGTATATCATCATCTTTGTGATATATGTATATACTGTGTATATAACCATATTGTGATATATGTATATAAGGTAGTTTCCAGACGAAGCCTTGTTCTATCTGGATGTGGTTCAGCGATAAAACAAAAAGACCAGAATGATGACAAAACAGCGCGGAGGAGGAGTAAATACTTTTTCCAGGTGTGATAAACGTTTCCCAAAGGGCTTTTAAATAAGAAAATAAAGAAGTACATCTCTGAATGTTATCTAACTGTTCGTGAAAGTACAAGAGTGGAAAGTGGGTCAGACTTGTTTTGAATCCTGTGCTGCTGATATTCAACTTATTACCAAGTGAAATGAAGAGAGATCGACGTCCACAGGAGACGAAAGTGAAGAAAAGAAGGTTAAAGGTCGTTTCTGATCGGAGGTTGTTTTTTCTGGGCTGAACTCGATAAATCTGGAGCCTGAACATCGTATTTAGGGAAACTGCTGTTGTCAAAATAAGGTGTTAAATCTGATGAATAATTTATAGCAAACATAACCAGAAGATTTATTGTGCTCTTTGATCCTCTTTGATCCTCTTTGATCCTCTTTGATCCTCTTTGATCCTCTACATCATTAGTTTTAGTTCATAAAAGATGAGGAAGTGTTTCTAGCACAGATCTTTTGATTGATTGATTGATTTTCAACCCAGAATGAGCTGAAGATGGAAGTTTATAAGATTATATGATAAATAGGCGTCCATAGATAGGCTGTTGTCCCCAATATCCCTGAAAAGGCCCCCAATCCACTGCATTGTACAAGCAATCCCCTTGATTAAATGTGAAAATTGGCTGAATTTTGTTTTTCTGAAAAAGAAAAATAACATTCTTGTGACTTACAGTCCAAAGTAATTTTCATTTGTCTATTACTAATAAAAATCAATTATCTCTAATATTTTAATCTCATGTTTCTATTAATTTACGTGAATTTTGTGCAGAATGATTAAATAAGAGAAATTGAAAAATAGAGAAATACTTAATCTTTCTGTAATAAGTTAATGTTTGTGGTGTTCAGAGACGTCCACATTTACAGTATTATACTGTATTTAAAAAGGACATTTACAACTTCCTGCATATTTGCAGCAATTCCTTACGGTGTAGATTCCTTCATACGTGTTCGTCCAGGAGGATAGAGCGCACCCGCCTCTTCATAACTCCTCTATTTCTGTTTATTTCCATATTTACAGGACGGAGGAAAAGCTCCACAGTAGAAGTTATTACTCAGAGGTCACGGCCGCCGGGTTCGGACCATGACAGGAAGTCCCAGCTCGGCCTCTGGGGTCTTCTGCAGAGGCATTCAGCCAGAAAGCGACCGCTGCTGCAGCGCATTCATAAGGTGGAGAACCTGACTGCTCTCCCAGGGGTGGGCCATGATTGAGCAACTTTCCCACTTCCCTAGAACAACAGCACTCCGGCACAGGGAGCGCGGAGGGCCGGACCCTTCGCCTGTCGATCCACAAAGAGCTGCTGCTCCCGGAGTGATGAGCAGAGCATCGGTGCCTCATTATTTCTGCAGCCAGACACAGGTTGTCACTTTGGCTCTACAGAGTCAAGAATAAAAAACTTCCAGTCTCTTTCCTCCAGACTCCCGGAGTCGGAGACATCTTCATTACCATGCAAGTGAGGCTGTGCCGCGGTGTTCCTGTTTTTGACAGTAGAAAGACAACTTTGTTTTTGTGTGTGAGTGCGGGTTTGAAAACGGAGAGAGGCGCCGCAATCTTCCACTGGAACGACTTTCCTGCAGAAATACTTTCACTAACTTGAGTAGGAACCCAGTTTGCGAGGTTGTGATCAATAAATAAAGTCATTTAAAGTCAAGACATGGACATTAAGTTTATTTGAAGGTGCAGTGCGTTAAATTTAGTGGGATCTGGTGGTCCGACACCAGCTCACCCCTCCCTGTCCAACAATCTACGCTGGCCATCAAGTGTCCAAGAGATGTCATCCAGTGTCCTGTCACGTGACGGCGTTCCTAGAAACTGATGTATGTAGAAATTGGATTTCGTCATCATATACGTCATCAAAAAGTCTTCCGTCCGCTGTTACGTTGTGGTAATGCGATCTTTCGTGGATCATTTTCAAATGTAATACCCACACAGACCTCAGTGTGAGGAAGAACTGCAGTGATTTTAGATAAGTGTGGTTGTATATTTCAGACACTAGGTGGAGCTTTGCTCCGGACCATAATGCCTTGAAGAGATCTATCTTGTAGATGTCATATTTTACTCGCTACGTCGAGTGTCCACTGGTATAGTCTTCCTGCCTGAACGTCTGCTAGAGCTCCATCGTGTTCGTACAATAACTCAAAAACTGTTTCATGTATGATTCTCAAATTGTATAGCCACATAGACCGTAGTACGAGGAAGAACTGGACTAAGTTTGGGAAAGGTCCGTTTTATACTTTCGACAGTAGGGGGAGCTTTGTCTCCAAACGTTTTGGGACCGTACCTTTGCAACCATTGATTTATATAGTTTGCGGTAGGTGACCATGGATCGACTTAATATCATATTTTACTCACCAGGTAGAGCTTCTTTTATGAAAAAAAAAGGTATTTTTCAGACATAACTTCACATTTAATTTGAGGAGTTCAATCAGGGGGATGGCTTGTACAATGCAGGGGATTGGGGGCCTTTAGGGGATAGACTTTGCTGTTGGGGACAACAGTGTAGTTTACCAAATAAAATAATGTTTCTTTGTGTACTGTGCTGTATTAGTGTACTGAACCCAAAAACATGAAGGTTAAGTAGATCATGCTAGCATAAACTTAGCATCCAACGGCTTAAGCTAAGCTTCTCCAGGCTGGTTGAACTTTCTGAAACCAAGTAGGACGATGATGATGATGATGATGATATCTTTGAGCATTCCTGAAGGCTACCACACTTGTTCTCTGATGTGGTTCCTTTATTCCTTTATATAATGTTTAGTATTTTCCTTTTGTGCAGAAACATCAAATCCCTACGTTCAGCACGGAGGCTTCTTCTAAACAGCCTCAAACGCAGAATCGCTCATGTTTATCTAGTGGAATGAATGCTCTTTGCAGGTGAGCAAACACAGGGAGGATCTGCACCCGCTCCCCTGACACAAGATATATTTTAATTAGCATTGCTTGCAGTTTGGGTCACCAACATAGACATCCATCTGAGACTGTTCAATATTTAATTAAACGGCTCTTGCTTTACACCTCTGCTCACCTCGGAACACAATTCCCTGCAACACCTTTTATTCAGCATCCCAATTAATCAGAGAAAAACATTTAATGAGAAACAGCTGTCAAAGCAGAAACTCGATAAATCCCCGGAGCCATCGTTCGTCGCCGTCTCCGGTGAGATAAAGTTTTTACAGTGTAAGACAGAGATCTTTCAGTAGAAAACATGAAGTCGGTTCTGAGAGAAGCTGACTTTAATTTTCAGATGTATAAATGAGGAGATTCAGGAACTCATCTCCATCACCTGATAAATGATTTATTATCCAATGGCAGGCAGGATACACTGTAAAAACAAATCTGTACGATTTAAACACACTACGGTAAAATACCAAAGGGAAAGAAAGAAATACTGCAGAATAAAAAAGACAATAAACTCATATATCTAACGTACTGGTCTAAATCCAGGCTTATCTCAAACGACTATTTGTCCAAATAATTCTCAAGTGTGTGGCGTCGACACGATTGTCTTACTGCTCCCGATCGAGTCGGAGAATCCCCGATCTCCAATCGACTCCTGATCGGACCCCGCAACAGCCGACGAGAGCGAGCGGCCCGGAATGAATCATAGCTGGATGTTAGGTACGGAAACCCAGTTCGCTGAAAAAGTGGGAAGACTTATTCCCGACTCTTCCCAGCTTTAGTGGGAAGAGTCGGGAATAACCGCCGCAGAACCTCTGAGGGCTGGTTCTGTTATCATCCCCTTTTAAAAACGAGTTCTTTAAATGTCTTCAAGTCTGTAGTTTTGTCCTCGGCACTTTTCCAAATGTCCCTTCTCCTCCTGAGGACTCGGAATCGGACTCCTTTCTTCAACCTCAAGGGGGCGCCATCAGAGTTTTGGACCAATGTTCATAGAGGGATCTGGAAGAGGTAATCTCGTAGAACTTCTAGGAGCCTCCGGAGAATGTCCTCATCCTGCATCGGTGTCTCTGCTAATTATATACATACGTTCTGGCTCTGAAAACAAATATTGATCCAAGATACGTGATTAAATCTTAGTTAAATTATTTAAGGTACACGCTCCACTGTTTACAAGAAGAACAGTAGACGTTGGCCTCCCTCCAGGGGGGGGCACTTAAGGTTAACTCCAAAAGATGGAGAATAATGCACTTTAGGAATGGACTGTGATTTCCTACTTTTATTCATATTGTTGTTTTAAACCTTTTATTATCAAAACTTTTTCTCCGTTTTTTCGTCTTTCCAATATTTTTCTCTCCCTGCATTTTTTTCTCACCTCTTATAAGTTTGTGTTTGTGTAAACAAGGCTACACACACATGATTCCCTGTTAGGCTCCACTCCTGGACAGAAGATAAAACTCCATAATCTCCAAATGAGCTCCCTCTAGTGGGTAAAATATGAATTCTTAGAGTTAAATATGATTCATAAACACGATAGATCTCCTCTAGTTGAGTCATTTACAACCAGTTTGGACTAAATCGGAGCAACAGTAAAGAAATGATGGTAAATATACTACAACCAACCTTTCCCACATCAATCCAGTTCTTCCTCACACTAACGTCTTTGTGGAGATCAAATTTAAAAATGGTCCATGAAATGGCTGTTGAGTTATCGCGTTAACACGAAGACGATTCCAAGACGATCTTCGAGGATATAATAAGGAACAGGGGAGGAACATTCAACGAACAAGGAGGAGACACACTAGGAGTCAGACGCCATACACACACACACACACACACGCACACAAATACACACATACACACACACACACACACACACACACACACACACACACACACACACACACACACACACACACACACACACACACACACACACACATACACACATACACACACACACACACGCACACAAATACGCACGTACACAAACACACACACAAAGACACATACACGCACACACACACACACAAACAAACATACACACGTACACAAACACACACACAAAGACACATACACACACACACATACACACACACACACACACACACACACACACACAAAAGAGAAGGACAGAAAGCGTGGAGTGACAAAGCTGAACATAGGACCTTCAAAATGAATCAGGAAACACAAACTTTAAGTCTTTAAGATTCTTGGGTCCAAAATCCGTTTCCACCAGACGTAGTGTTGACTCATTGGCACCAGAAGTTCCAGTTTGGATTCCTCGCTCCACAGAACTGGGTTTTATCCAGATGGTTCTGAGCTACTGGAGCGACTTTCAGTCAGCAGTGGCGTTCAGAGTTCGGGCGAGGAGCCCTGATGTCACCTAAGATCTTAACAGAGAGATCTTTAGAACTCTGCTACTGAAGTGTCTCTATGAGGGTTCTAACAGCCTCAGATCGTAGAAGGTGTGTGTGATGATGTCCAGGTGATGGAACCTTCACAGACTGCTGTCCTCAGTGGAACAAGTGGAACTTTTCCTGTTTGATCAGTGTTGAAGTTGAAAAGTTCAGAACATTAGTAAAGTGTTATTAAGCCTTTATAGAGCATTGGAGCATTTTTAAGTAGAAAACAGTGACAAACTAACGCCATGAGAACATGAGAATAAAACCTGAGCAGGACACAGGTGACGGACCGACTGGGAGTAAAGGTCCAAACCCTCAGAACACTAATGAACTAAACCAAAAATGTAAATGACCCATCTACTCGGTTTATTTAATCCAGAGAATAAGAAATGCCACAGATGTCTAATTGCAATTGTTTCTCTGTAATTATGCATGTAAACAGGAGCAGACGGCGGCAAACTTCCGTCTGTCCTACCGGGAGATGGATTCTGGAGCGCCGCGGTAAAATACCAGCAGCAGCTGCTGGAATATATTTTTCTCCTAATGATGTTGATTATTTTCCTCCTTCAGCAGTTTGTCCTGGCAGATTATCCCAGTAATCCCAAACAAAGCTCCAGTAAATAATGAATGAATGCATCCAGAGGCTGGGGTGATGAGGCGGCGCCGGGGTCAGATAACGACCACCAGACCAGATAAGAGCTTATTACCAGGACAAATTTATATTTCTACGCGGGAACTAAAGGTGCAGTGACTAAAATGAAGGCTTATCTCTTTGAATAAATGGAAAATAATATTTTGAACTATGTTTTTTAACGTATAATCATCTTTTTTTTAAATTAATTTTGAATTCGTTCATTCGATTCTCTCGCACCAAAACAGGACTAAATCAGACCACATAAAGAAAAACTTTTGGAGATAAAGCGCCCCATAATGTCCAAAATGTTAAACCCACCTTTCTCAAAATCACTCCAGTTCTTCCTCACACTAAGGTCTGTGTGGGTATAAAATTAGAAAACGACACATGAAACTGTTTTTGAGGTATTCCACTTCCACGTAGAATCTGCGGCGTCCGTGAAATCATGAAATCCCTGACTGAGCAAATACATTCCGATATCAGAGACAAAAGCTCCCGCGGGCCTAGCTAACATAGCTAACCGTTTTGTCTTTGATCAAGTGGGGGATCATACTCGCCATTAACCACAAGAAGAAGCAGCGGAGCGTGAAACATCACCGCCAAAGGAAACACGGAGACCAGACTTGTGGAACCGTCAGGTTCCTCCGGACCTCAACTGGCTCCTCTAGACACGGAGGAGCAGCGGCTCCACTCAGAACTTCCTGTGGGGGTCTGAGCTCTGCACCTTAAGGCCCAGTCCAGTCACCCTGCCAAGGAAGTTCATGTCAGATGCTTGTTGCCCTTGACCTCATTCTCTCAGTCAGTACAGAGATCATGAGCAGAGGCGAGAGGTGGAATGTGGAAGGACTGATAAATTGAAGGATTTTTCTAACGACTCGGATAAGTGATGAAGATGTAACACCATCGTCATCACTGCTGGTGGCGTACTGAACTGCCTGTCCGTCTCAGGGTCCGTTGTCCCATCACCCGAGACCCGACGCTCCTTTGGTTGAGGGGGAGGTCCAGCATTCAGATTTGAAGGCTCTGATTCTCCTCCCAGCTTCTTCACACTCAGCGTGAAGATGTCGGATCATGGATCATCCTGCTTCTGACTTACTTACTTTGAGGTGAGCCGGTTTAATCTGTGGTAAGCAGAGGAATAGAATGACTCCAGTATTTGTTCACAGAACTGAAGATAACTTGGCTGAAGAGGAGATTCAAAGTGGACAGACTCTACATTTTTCTCTTGATTGACGGTTAGTCATAAAAATAGCTTCAAACTACGGAACTCCTGGAATGTAACGGACTTTTGAGGAGACCGGCTGTGTTTGAGTATCCCCCCTCTGACACTACATGGGGTGGTCGTCAGACCCCCACCCCCTCGGCTGTGGACACAGTCGCCTCGATCGGGTCTTTAGAGAGGAGGACATGAAACACGAACCAGAGAAAAAATATTTATTCTCCATTCGGTGGTTTCCCCCACTGCAGATCGCGAAAGGCAATTTGTAGTAAATAAAACCGTTTCCTCTCTGCGGGCAATCAAAACACCATCTCTGTGAAGAACAACACGGACACACCAGATGATTGCTCACTCCTCTCTGCCGGAAATCTCCTCACCCATCTTAGTGGTAGTGACTCTGAAATGGTTTTCCCCTCCATCCGTTCTGGAGCAAACAACTGGAAATAAGTTGTTTTTAAATGAAATACTTAAGGAGGAGGCTTTGCAGCGCTGCAGATCTGAGGGAGGAGAACATCTATCTCCGCCGCCGAGGAGGTAATGTCGTTACTGTGGCCGCTGGCCGGCGGGTCGCTTGGTTTGTTGGAGAATTATGCAAAAATTACAAGACGGATTTCCACGAAAGTTAGTGAGAGGGTGAGACACGGGTCGGGAAAGAAGACGTTAACGTTTGGCTGGATTCCAGATGGATGAGCTAGAAGTTTCTTTCCACTTCTGAATAGAGGTCTTCATGGCGCTGCTGGGTCAGACAGGCTTAACTGATTTGTTGAGGTCCGGCTGTTAAGTGTGACCGCTGTATTACAAAAAAAGAGTCAACTTTTAAATAAAATCTGTTTCACAAAAGCAAAAAAAGTTTATGAACAATTATTGTCGCCATTATTGCGTCCGACAAACATCCTTCTTGTTGACGCCATAACTCAAAACAAACTTTATAGCCACATAGACCCTTAATGCGGGAAGGAACTGGATTGATTTTGGGAAAGATCAGTTGTATATTTTCTGACACTAGGGGGAGCTTTATCTGCCAAATTTTTCAGAGAATAATTTCTCGACCGTTGGTCCGATTTAGTCCAAATTTGGTGCTGATGAATCAACTCAACAAGATCTATCTATAAAACACTCTGATTGTTCATTTTCTACCCACTAGGGGGAGCTTCTTTTAAGGTATAAACATCATATTTAATTTGAGGAGTTCAATCAGGGGGATTGTTGCACAATGTGAGGATGACAGCGCCATCAGAACCGGTAAACTCCTGCTGTCATCCTGTCCCAGAACCTTGTTGGGATTTTTATCTTTAACTTTGATAAACAGATCAGCCTGTTTGTCAAGTGCATTGGTCCGTTTTAGTCGTAAGGCAAACCTTACCAGTTGGTCTCTGTTCTAACCCTAACGTATGAGCTCTGGTAGAGACCCAAGGAAGGAGGTCAAGGGTACAAGCAGCTGAAATGAGCTTCCCTCCGAGGGGGACCGGGCTCAGCCTTCGTTTTGGTCCAGGGAACTTTTACAAGCCCTTTTCTCCGCGTTTGACCCTTTTGTCATTATAAACAGATACTTTGAAGACTTTTAGAGTCTCCGTTTGAGATGCTGAGGTGTAGAACATCACAGCGTGTTCCAATATCGCCGTCGTGTGTGTGACATCATCGAATCGCCCTCGGCTACTCCTGGCGGAGCTTTTCATTGAATTGAGCGTTCTCTTGAGGATGGAAGTACTTTTAAATCAGTGCGATTACTTTCATAAACAAGCAAGAGAAAAATCTCTGTTTTTAAAAATCCCATGAAAAGCCGCACAGAATAATTTCATATTGCATTATCACAGCGGCAAAAACACTGATTCCCAACTTCATGGATAAAAGAGAAGATTATTATTCATCTGCGCATCTAACAGCAGAGCTGAGGACTTGAATGGACTTGATCTGGCAGCATCCCGCTGGTCTCAACGGTGTATTTTTGTGTACTTTAAGCATCAATTAAGGATTATTTACGGCTGCATTGTGAGAGTTTTCCGAGGGCATCAGCCGAGCAGCTGGGACTTGAAAGACAGAACAAACACGGGCTTCTTGTCTCAAAGTGGAACTTTCAACGTAATTACACATCATTCCGACAGGAAGGAGAGGAGAAGGGGGCGCAGATAGCGGCGTTGGCTGCTCCACCGCGAGAGCTGGGGGAGTGTTGCCGGAGAGAGCGCCATGCTTCATGCGACTGGAGCAGATGCCGGCGTTGTGAAGAGAACGGCGGGAGATCCTGGGAGACTGATTAGACGCCCCTCCCAATCCCCCCCAACATAAACTCACAGTGATTGAGTGAGGAGGCAGCACTCTTCTCCTCGTCACCATCACTCTTCTCCTCGTCACCGTTACTCTTCTCCTCGTCACCGTCACCCCTCTCCTCGTTGCCAAGGACCAAGGTCCAAACCAAGATGAAGTTTTTTATTAAATACACTTTTGATCAATTTAGGTTTGGTTTGAAATTACAATTTCGCAAGTGCACTAAAGAACTTTTCATATTGTCTCACATTTTTGCCCGGACTTTTAATAATATTCAAGGGTATATCCCCTAAAATGTTCCCAATCCCAATTGTACTAGCGACCCCCCTCAGGGAACTCCTCCAATTAAATTAAAGTTATGTCCAGAGTATCTTTTTGTAAAAAAAACAAAATCTCCCCAGAGTCACTCAAGAATAACCCTTGAGGGTAAAATGTGATTTACGCCAGACAGATTTATTTGCACCAAATTTGGACTAATGTGTTTATGTAAAGTTTAGCCTGTCGGGATACTAGAGGACTTCTTTGGACCCTTGATGGCCACTGGAGGTTCTTGTATATTGACGGGTGGGCCGATGTAACACAGGAGAACTTATGCAGGTTATTTGGTTTGAAGATCCGATAGAGTTTATTCAGAGTTAAACAGAAATCCAAGAACTCGAGAGAGGGTCCAATACTATTTCACAACACAGCACAAGCTACAAGTATAAAACCTCTCTTACTTCCTGACTTTGCCAAACGTCTGGTCATCTCTGGCTGCCATAAGCGGCGGCGTCTGGTGTGGGCGGCGTGAAGAACCAAGCAGGTGTGAGATGAATCAGGCGGCATCGCTCACAGATAAAATTAACACATCACACGTTTCCTGTGGAAACATCAGGCAGACGCAGCAGTTGGGATGAAGAACCACATACAAAAAAAATCCCGGAGGTAAGACCTGGTGGGAGGAGCTCAGCGCCGCAGAATACACCCCGAGAATGGATTTGACACGCGATGTTCACGTAAAGTTCCATCAACGTCGGGCTCGGAACCAACGCTGTAATCAGACTGCAGCGGTCGAGCCGTCGCATTGAGCGAAATCACTGTGGAAATCAATGACAGTGAGCTGGGGGGCCGAGCAGGAGCATCCCACCTACTTTACTCCCCACCCTTAAATATCAAACGGCAATTAATTCCTGATCGGTGTTAGAAAAGGCCTGATCAGCACGTATGACTCTGGGTTCGGTCTAAACGGGGGGTTGAGTGAGCTCTTAATGATGCTCAGTTCAATGTGGCGGTGTGGTCCGACGCAGACGCCATCATCATCATCATTACTACGGAGAGAGAGAAGAGTCCCGCTGCTGCTCCAGCATCATCAAGCTAACGAAGCCCCGGCAACAATCAAGATTAAGAATACATCTAATTATTATCAGGATGCATTTCAGCTCTAGGTTGTTGTTGTTTTGGGGTTTTTTTGGCATAATCTAAGAAAGTTAGAAGTGGGAGCTTTGCCTTTGGACAGCTGCTTAACGACCTCAGTGACCTCTGCCAGGGAAATGGATGGGCCTTCCCCCTGGTCCTTTAACTCTGCCTCCACCATAGAGGATGTGGCTTCTGGGTTCAGTTGTTCCAAAAAGGGTTTTTTCCATCGCCCAACGATATCCTCGGTACGGATCAGCAGTTGTCTGGTCCGACTGGACTCAGTCTGAGCCATGCTCTGTTTTCCATTCCTAAGCCGTCAGACGGTTTGCCAGAAATTCTTTGGGCCCAATCAAAAGTCATTCTCCGTGGCCTCCCCAAACTCCTCCCCTATCCGGGTTTTGGCCCTTCTGGTCTCTCTGAACCTGTCTGCTGCTTCAGTAGAGCCCTGGGCTAACCTAGTCCAAAAGGCCTACTTCTCTACCTTAATGGCTTACTTCACCGCTGGTGTCCACCAGTGGGTTTTCAAGTTGATGCCACGACAGGCACCACTAACCTTCTGGCCCAAGCCGCTGCAATTGAGGACTTGAAGATTGGGCCCGTTCGGATTCCATGTCGCCAACCTCTCCTGGAATACGTTGGAAGTTCCTCTGGAGGTGTGAGTTGAAGACCTGACAGACAGGGGACTCCACTAGAGTCCCAGTTCAGGGTGACTTTTGGGTCACATTCACTTTCCTGACTCTGACGAAGGACAGAGGCTGACGTGTGTTGGACTTTTAAAGGTTCTGATATGACTTTGAAATGGAACTAAAAGCCTTGAATCACCATAACTTTATAGATTCAAATACATCTATTGATATTCTGCCACCGCTCTAGGTTACACATTTGTATGAGCTGAGTTTTTTCAGCCCAACTTCATTCAGAACCAGTAGAGGAAAGAGAAGATGTTAGAATGTGTTTTAGACTGGAGTGTCTGGGGAAAGATTGTCCAAACTTTAAAAGGGTGTCGTGACTACATGAGGTGCCAGAGAGCTCTGCTGCATCTGTGGAATCAGGGAATTATCTTCTTATTGCAGAGACAGAATAACCTGCCATGTATTCTTCATGAGGATCTTCATCTGTGTGCTTTCAAAGAATCATTCACGAGTATTAAAGATTCTAGATCTACCTGGACACATGACACTAAATCCCTCGCTGCTGTCATCATGACATTGAATATGGATTCTGAGAGTGTATGCAGGTCACATCTCAGAGCTGTTTCGGGTCAATGTGAGGTCGGGTCAGTGTTTCTTTCATGTTCTGATAACAGAGGAGTGGATCCGACTCTCCATCGTCTGTGCTGCCTTTGTAGCGGCACAATGAAACGTCTCTCAACACTGTGAAATTTGAAACAAAATCTCCTTTCTGTGGATTTCTGTCAGCTGAGAGCCAAAACAAAGAACTGAATACCTGCTTTTACAACAATTCAAACAGTTCTGTTCTCGGTTCTTTTCATCCTCTCCTTCATTTAAGTTCCCATCTCAGCCATGGGAACCGATTGTCCTCCTACAAACAGGAGGTTGCTCTCATTTTGTTTCACCTTCACGCTCAAGTATCGTTACGTCCACCGCATTTTTAGTAAAACAAGCTCCCCTAACTGAGTGAAATAGGAACTATTAGATTCAAATATAATATAAATAATATGGATTCTTGGGTTCGATTCATGGGCAACAAATTTGGACTAAATCAGATCAAAGTTCGAGAAATTATCCAAAACTTTTTGAGGTTAAGCTCCCCCTAGTGTCAGAAATATAGAACTGACCTTTCCCCAAATCAATCCAGTTCTTCCTCGCACTAGGGCCTATGAGGGTGTAAGGTTTGAAAATGATCCATGAACAAGTTTTTGAGTCGTCATGATAACATGACCGATCTACGACGGACGCAACAAAGATGATTTCATAACATCCCCAACTTTTCAGAGATATAATGATATAATATAATTATATATATATATATATATATATATATATGTATATATATATATAAAGAGAGAGATTAACACTAATCAGCCATATCATTCTAACCACTGCACTGAGTAGCATTGATTATCTGGTTACCATGGTTACCTGTCAGTCGGTGGGACATATTAGGCAGCGGGGGAACATTTTGTCCTGGAGTTGATTCTAGAAGCAGGAAAAGAGTACAAGGGTGAGGACCTGAGTGACTTTGACAGGGACCAGTTCTGATGGCTCAACGCTTGGGTCAGAACATCTCAGGAACTTCAGGTTTTGCCGAGTGTTCCTGGTCTGCAGTGTTTAGGAGATACCAAAGTGGTTGAAGGATGGCAAACTGGTAAACCGGCACCAAAGTCATGGGTGCTCCATAATCATGATGCATGTGGGGAGTGAAAGCTACTGGAGGGCAAATCGCATAAAAGGTTAATACTGGTTCTTATGGATGAAAAAATAACCAGGACACGAAGGAGATTTGAATCTATCGAGTACTGAACAAATAAAACCAACCAAACTGATAAAACCCACCTCACAGCCAAAAACGTATATATTCAGATGTCATAAAATCAAGATAATCAGTCAGTTGTGAAAACAATTCAATTTAATCAGTTGACAAATATGTAAAAGGTTTAAATGTGTCTCACTGTAGAGCAACGAGATTTTATTTACCTTAAGTTTTCAGGAAATGACATCATTTTGAAGGAGAAATGTGTTTGAACACGTAAAAGGTTTATTAGCACTATTAAACACATATCCATTTTACTCCTTTCATTCATGTTTTGATTACAAATATGTATCGCATAAGGTTTATTACTTTGTTCTTCTTTTGTTCCAAAAACATGGAAGTGTTACATGGCATTAAAATACATAACTTTGAATATTTAGGCTTAAATATGTTTTTTTTTTTTGGGTGTACTGATGATTCAATTCTGAACCTCAAATGAGGATGATGGTAAGAAACCTTCTGACCTTCTGGTATCAGACCCTTTATGTGAAACGATGATTTTCTGAACACTCCTGCGCCTCTGAGGAGATGAACACTCTTCATCGTGAGAAGGGCATCTTTTATATATGCTGTTCGCCATGTTCTACATTCCTCCTCCGAGTCGCCACCGGGGTTATTGAATCTTACAAAATGAAAAACATGATTAGGGCTCTGCAGAAAGCAGGAGAACTCGAGTGAAAGTTTTCATTTCATTTTTTCCTTCTGCAGTGAGACATGCAGGAAATGAAAAAGGGGGATTGGAAATGCTGACTCCTACATTGGATGGAAAAAACACAGGAAAAGTGTAACTCTGTTACGTTTCTTCCTGTGGTGTACAAACATAGTCTGACTGAGCCTGAAGGCGTTCGATGTCTAATCCGTGGAATCACACCAGGCGTGGGGAAGAAACACGACGGCTGCGTCACCTGACGAGTGCGTTTCTATGTTCGGCCGTAGCATCCATGCTTTCTCTCACGGCGGTTCTATATGCCCATCCATTGCTTTTCCGTAGGACTAGATGTTCGCTGCTGCCACAGAGAACGCCGCTTCCTGCTGGAATGAGAAAATAAGCAATTTCCTGGGTGTCTTCGGGCCTCCTCCGTTGGAGGCACGCGTGGCAGGAGGTGACCTCTGTTTGACAGTTTTGCTGATGCACCTGCTGAGGACCTCCTGGATAAATGAATCTCAATTTCCTTTATTAATTTCAAGCGCCACTATGAATTTGCCTTTAAGTGGTCATGACCCAACATTTCAGCTGACAGCCGCCCAGGAGGAGGAGGTGACTCCCATCACAGCCGCTGACACCTTCTACAGAAGCCATTCAAAGCAGGAAACGATTCACTGCAACTCAACCGCAAACTTTGAGAGTTATTTACCTTTTCTTTATTAGAATACAGAATATTATTATAAATGTTTAGGACCAAAATATTAACAGCAGGCTAATAAGAACTTTTACACTAAGTACATCTTAAGTTTGATAAGTTTGACTTTGAATTTCAAAATAGCAGATTCCTGTTGGCTATCGCCATTATTATATTATATACATGTATGTTATCGTTGTATTTCATAATAGTGTATAGTTGTTTTGTTGTCGGTGGTAAAACACCGTCTACCAGAACTTACCATAGAATATTACATATTGCTATTATTGAACACTTTATCACTGCTTCATCACTAACGTCCTGATTGTTCCTGTCGAATATTAACAGGATTATAACCCTTTAAAATACTTCTTCATATGACGCTACAGTTTTTCAAATGACAAAAAACATTCTAATAAATAGTTACTATACCCCTGAAAATTCATTGACATTATTGAATCGTCATCACCGCAAACACAATTTCTAACTCAAAAATTATTTTATGGATCATTTTCAAGTTTTCAAGTCTGGTTTAATCAGATCGTGTCTGGTTTAATCAGATCGTGTCTGGTTTAATCAGATCGTGTCTGGTTTAATCAGATCGTGTCTGGTTTAATCAGATCGTGTCTGGTTTAATCAGATCGTGTCTGGTTTAATCAGATCGGTTCACATACATATCTTAACTTGACATTTCTGAAATCATAGACACGGATTCTGTTTCAGGGACTTTAATTGTTCTTAAAAATTAAAAAATTTTCCTTTTGTCAAATAAAAAGGAAGGAGATTCCTAATTCACAACTTCCTCCATTTCGTCGAACAACCTCTTATAAGACGGCGTTAAAGTCCTTGAAGTACGCGTTCAGATGTTGACAATCTTTATCTTTCCAGTTCTCCATAATTATGCTGAAAACAAGTTGGTTCTGTTCATGCAGAGATAGAACAAATATGTTCAGTATATATTCCCTTTTAGAATTTTTGATGGACCAATTGGGTAAGTACAGGGTATCGATGGCGCCATCGTCTGCACAGTTATTAATGGTGACTGAACCTTTTTTGAAAGCCACCACATAAATGTCATGACCATCCCCCCCAACAAGGTAGCCACCACCAGTGGACACCAAGATATCATTGCCCCCAGCGCCTTGGAGCAGAGAACTTTGGTAACCAGTCACTAAGATATCAGAATAAATTGTTCCGATGACCATCTCAACGTCCTTCAACACGTCGCCCTCAGCATCGGCATAGCGGCCTTGTCCAGTCAGGAGGTTAACGTAAACCCCTTGGCCCGTTTCAGGATCGCCTGTGTACACGACGGCGTCTTTACCAGGACCTCCGTCCATGACATCTGCCCCCGGTCCAGGAATGAAGACGTCCTTGCCGGAGTTCCCCAGCATGGTATCGTTTCCATCATCACCATACAGAGTGTCGTCTCCAAATTCACCGAGAAGAATGTCGTCTCCATTCCCGCCTATCAGTGTGTCGTCTCCTTCATCTCCCTCCAAGGCATCGTTGTGCCACCCACCAATCAAAACATTGTCTCGCGTATTACCCAGGATGTCATTAGACAGGTGGGGACAACCCTGCACTGTGTGGACCTCCGACAGATTGGACTGGGACATGAGGTCCAAACGACAGTCACCCTGAGGTTGGTTCAGAGTAACTTTGAAAGCTTCGATCTTGAAGGACGGTTCTGCTGCGTTGAGGTATTTTAATTTGAAATTCACACCATCAGAAGTCTGAAATTCAAGATGTCGAAATCGTTTCTCTTTGATATAGTTTGCTAGCATTAACGTAAATTGTGACCCTTTGGTGATGATGTTCACCCACAAATGTGGGTTAAATGCCCTGAGTTCCATTATGCTGTCAGAAAGGAAATCCATATCAACCCACACAGTATCAGTTTTCAGATCTTCTGCAAAGTTATTAATCTCTACTGAAACATATTCCTGTTTGATTATGTAGGTGTCTTTCCCCTCCCCTCCAATCATCAGTCCACCCCCGATGTAAGGATCGAGCACGTTGTCATTGCTGTTGCCCACCATAATGTCGAAACCCGAAGAGCCGTACATTTCCTTAACGGTTAAAGGAATGTCCGTCATCGCTTTGCCTTCCATGTTACAAAAAACTTGTTCCCCTGAATTTTTGGCCGTATATATGAAACAATTCTCCTCATGGGGGGATATTAGAAGCTGAGGGGTCTGGTTTCTGTTATCAATAATTAAAGGAAACATCACAGACGAAGAGGAACAGTTTTCACTGTTGGTAATCAGTCCGGCTGTTACTCCGTCACTGCTCTTGATCTGCAGGTGCTGATGGAACCTTGAATCAAACCACCGGTCTAGATGTACGATTATTATGCCGTTTACAGACATTTTAAGATGGCGTCCTTCACAAGTACATTTTATACTATCATACTTGTCTTTCAGGAAGAGAAAGTCTGTTTTTAGATCTGGCGACATATTGCTGATGTTCTTTTCTCCTTGGCCTGGTGTGATAACGTACCAGTCCTCTCCTCCTCTACCTTGGATCATATCCCGTCCTTTCCCAGGGATAATAACATTGTGCTCATTGTTCCCTCTGATCTTATCGTTCAAGTCTGATCCACGGACTTCCGTCACGCTGTTCCAAACCTCATCCTCCTCAAGGTCCACGATCAGAGGGAAATCGGACCTGCTGAAGTCTATTCTGAGACTTTTTATGCACTTGGAAAGCAACTCCGTCTTCAGGCAGTCAGCCTTTTTATCCGAAATCGTGAAGGTGATCCGATCATCTGTGAGGACATGCAAGTGTCTGTGTTCCGGTGATTTGAACCAGCCCAGTAAAGTGACTTGGATGGCTGTGTTGTTGTGGACAGTGTTAAGAATGAGGTCATCGTTTTCTACTCTGAATGGAAACTCCCGGGGAAGGTTTGCTTCTACTATGACCAGGTCTGTTTTCTGGTCTCTGGACCAATTATCAATAATCACTGACAACTGTGCTCTGCCTTTCACCACATATATGTCCTCTCCTTCACCGCCAAACAAACGGTCCTGACCTCCTCCTCCATCAATCAAATTATTTTCTCCATTCCCAATAAGCATGTCATTACACGGAGACCCAAAGATGGTGGTTACTGTTCTATAAAGAGGTTGACGCGTGTCCACGTACACATTCCTTGTCATAAAACCCATGTTGATTCCTCTGGCTACCAGATGAACAGAAGAAACCACAGTAGGGGAAATCTCAAAAAGGACTCCGTCTCCTGACATCATGTTCATGTGACGAAAACCCTCCCCTAAAAACCACGACTGAATGGTTACAGTATGACTGCCCTCGTACATGAACACGACATCATAACCAGATTTAGACACAGAAATGTCGCTGTAATCAGCGCTGAAATGAAGAGTGTCCTGAGATTTGGAGTGGTCATAGTTGTTAATAATGGTTTTCCCTCCACTTTTGGGAATGATGTACGTGTCTTTTCCACCAGAGCCTTCAACGTAACTTCTCTGTGGACCGAGGTAGAATATGTCATCGCCTGGCTCGCCGTACAGCATGTAAAAATAACTCAACATCACTTCACTCACATTTTTGGCATCTGTCTTCTGAATTGCGAAAAACTTATTTGAACGACTATTTCCTATATACAGTCCATATCTTGACTTTAGTATGGCTTTATAACCGGAAACCACTTTCACAGTGCCAACTGGTATGAACAGGAATAATTTCCTCTGTAGTGTTGTATACTCTAAGCTATGTGACTGTCCCAGGCCAAGAATAATATCTTGACTTCCTTGTGTGACAATGTTCTGACACTTCTGTGACATTTTCTGATCTCTGGAAACAAAGTAGTCCATGCAGAGCACAGACAACTCCTGTTCTTTGAGGTGGAACTGAATACCTCCTGCATTCCAAGAAGCTGAACCACTTGTAAAATCAATGACAGTAGTTCCATTTCTTTGCTTCGTAATGTTGTAATACGTGTCATACTTTGAAATCTGTTCAACCAATCTTTCGCCTTCCTTAATCTCTGAGTAACGCCAATCATAAAAGAAACTTGCCACACGTATTGCAAAATACAAAAGCCCCTTTGAAAAACCACCAAGAACAGCCAGAAGTTTTTCCAGAATTCCAGCGTCTTTGGGGAGGCTCTTAAGTTCACTCTCTATACTCATATAAACGTCATCGAAGACCATCCGGAGTGCTGAGAGAGCTATGCTTAAAGGCACTAAGATGGGTGCCAGTTCAGGCTGAACCATTACAATAATATCCAAAGCAACCATACTAATATCTAGGACAGCATCAATGTACCCCAGAGCATCACCTCTCCTGAAGTCTTCTACAATGTTGTATATTCCATATCCAATTCCAACCACGGGTATAACCTGCATCGTATGCTTCATTGCAGGGTTTCTCATGATTGCTGCTGCAGCTTTGGTCATTCTTGACTCTGCTGACAAAGCTTTTCCTGCAATAGCAGACGTTGTCATGACAGTCACTCCATGAGCCGATTGCAAAGATAACATCACTGTGTTCTGGACGTCCCCAGTGTCAAAAGCATTCACAGCTTTTTCCATGTTTACCATGACACCCAGTAACGAGACAGCGGTCCCAGTGTGCACAACAAACTTGTTGACGGGATCGGTGGAGCCTGAAGAGTGACTCTCCAGGTCTTTAACAGATTTACTGATGCTTTTCATCATTTTTTCATTGTATCTTTGGCTCTCTGCAGATAATTGGGCCCGAAATACCCTTGTTTCACCAACATCAGGCACAAGGTGACAAATGAACTCTCCATTATCTATTCTGGCATTGCCCACCTGGAAGCGCATCCTTGCCAGACCTTCACCATATGTTGCCTTCAGCTGACTGTGAATTTGTTCTCCATATAATGACTGAAGTCTTGAGAAATGTGAAATATGTTTGAATGAATTCTCCAACTTTGTGGCAAATGGCAGATCTTGGGATGTCATGCGGCCATCATCGGAGCCTCCTAATGCGCCAGACGTTGAAGGTCCAATATATTGTCTTGCCGTCCTCGATAAACGAGACAAAGCATCGCCTTGAGTAAGGTTTCTCCATGATTGGTACTGTTCGACGTCTGCTCTTAAGACTTTTTCAGGGTGACTTGCATGAGCTGTCGCAGAGCCGTGGAATTCACGTCTACTTCGGTCACTCCAGCTGTTTCCTCTTTGCATGGGATGTTTGTCAAAAAAGAAATCCAGTTCAGCCTGTCTGAAAGCATCAGCTTCATTTTCCAGCATTTCCAGGCCCATGAGAATCAGAGGGAATGTCCGGACGTTTCTAACAGATTCAGAAATCACTGATGCTGTGAAAAATGTGGTGCTCCAGGCCTCAGTTTCTAGTGGCAGGTTAGTTGTGTGCTCGCCGCTCAAAATACCTTTTATATACTCAACATATTGATTTTTTGATTTAACAATATTATTCCTATCGATGATTTTGCTTCTCATAGCGGCATAATGTCCATTGCCAATCTGTGCTTCGATAAGACCCTTAATTTCATCGGGTTTTTGACTGCTGTTAAGTCTCTTTCCAACTGGATACACAAACAGGTTTTGGGAATCGAAAACATAAATCCAGTGGTTGACCATCAGGTATGTCGGCTCTTGTTCTCCAGACTTGATATAGTGACGGATGACATTCCTGACATCTTCTCCTGAATTAATCTCAAAACACTTGGAGAGAATGTCCTGTAGTTTGTCCTCATCTGAAATCCAAGCAATCTGTTCGCTATTATTAAAACGTTTCCCTATTATGTAATCCCCAGACCGAAGGTGATTAACGTCTACTTCTTGTGGAACGGGCAGGTCTTCGTCAAAGAAGGCCCAGGACAGAGCTTCAAGCTCATTTAAGGCATTCTGGTCAATATTTCCAAATATATTCTGGTCAATAAATCTCCGTGGCTTTGATGTCCAACTGTCTTCGAAGGTCTTGTAGCGCTTTCTCTCATTGATATACAGAAAGTTCCTTTCGTTGGTGAAAACTGGCTCTACTCTGTTGCGTGACTCATTTCTAATAACTGCGTTTCCATTCCGGTCAAGATTTGCCACCACTACTGTCCCATCATCCGTATGTCGCCACTGCATTTCATCTTTAGAGATCTCTTGAGTGATTTTCACTCCGGTGTGTTTGACCTGGAGGACAGCATTCCTGATGTGCAGCTCCGTCTTGATTTTGGCGGTCTCACGGATCTCCTTCAGCAGGGTTTCCACAAACGCCCTATCCGATCCGACCTCGCAGGCCACCACACTGATGGTTTTTATTTGATCACTGACCCTGAAAGTTTCTTTCACGATTTTTGCAACTTTTTTTGCACTGAAGCACGCTAGTGTCATCTGTCTGTAGCGGTCTCTGCCGCCATGGCCTACCAGCACCAGTCTGCTTCCCTCTGTCAGAGGAACGGCTTCACCATGAATCAGCTTAGGTTTGTGCTCACTATCCAGAACATAGACTGAGCTACTATTCGGATGCTTGTCATAAAGATAGGTCGCTGTTTCTGCGGTTGCATAATTGTCCAGAATGAGGATTTGCTGGTGGTCGTACTGTGTGGAATGATCGACGGGTCTCTTTGGCCTTCGGTATTCAGAAAATGAGTTCTGTTCATTCAACACCTTGTAAACCCAGTGATTCTCCTGGTTTATTTCTAAAACCGTGTTGACTCCCCGCTTCATAAGAAACCGGATGAAGCTTTTGTGGAAATTTTCTGCTGTTTTTCCATCAAGGGAGAAAACCGGTGCAGCTTTCAGCGACGGTTTCCATATAAACTCTGCCAGAGATGAGCCATCAAGGTCAGACACAGTTAGCCCATCTTCAGAAACTCTTCCAAATATCTTCACCACGGTCCGGCTGTCTGCCTGCGGTTGACAGGAATCAATGTTCAGACAGTGTACGCTGACATGTTTTGAGTGTTGTGGATCCATGCTGTACTCCAGCCAGGCTTTGGCTGAAGTCGATTCTTCAAAGTCAGTGTTGACGAGAAGTTTCTGGCTGTAGCCGCGTGAGATCTCTGACGCACTTATCAGCCGATCCTCTATCTGCTGCTCGATAATCGTCTCCAGGAATACGTGCAACTCCTGGAAAAATGATTTTGAATAAAAACACAGCAAATAAGATTATTCAATTATTTCTCTGTCCTTCTCAGACCAAACTGGGTTAGGGCTTCAAATACAAACTGAATATTTAAAAAAAACAAAAAACACAGGATACAGGTGATTCCAAGGGACTCTCCTTTAACAACTAAAAGGCCTTTATGTCACGGCATAGAAACTCCAACACGTTTGTCCTTCTCCTTCATGCAGGTGGAAAATCTCATTGGTCATCCCCCCAAGGGCCTGATGAAGGCCTGAAGCCCAAAGGTGTTGGAGTTTGTATTTTATCAGTCCAGGTGGCCGTCCCGTGACAGTAAAGGCATTTAAAGGGTATATATATATATATATATATATATATATATATATTTGCGCTCCCATTCGTGAATGTTTCTCTGCAGACCCTCTAGTGTTGCAGATCTGCAAAGAGGAGTGGGACAAAATTCCACCTCAGTGACGACAGAGTCTGATCTCCTGTTATCAGGAGAGTTTGGTTGATGTTTTCTTGTGTTTCTATTATCATTTAAATCTTTATTTATGTGTTTCCTCAGGTGGTTTTGTGTCAGATTTAACCAGAGGATCTGACACAGTTTAGTCTGAGACAGAACTATTAACGGTGGTAGAAACCCAAACCGAGCTTCAGTCCTTATTCAAAACACTATATATATATATATATATATACATATATATATATATATATATAAAAGAAAGACCTACCCATCTCATCACGTTGATCCTAGTGACGATATCATTGTCACACTTTTGCCAAGCCTTCATCAGAACCTTTGGATCCTGGTCAGTGTCCATCCTAAAAGAAGATCCACAGGTTTACATCAGGGAAGGGAACTCAATAGACCACATACCTCCACCATGGACCAGCAGTCCTCCAGTGTTGGAAAGACCATTTTGTTTTTTGTCAAGCTCCTCCCACTTTACATAAGAGATCTAGATATTTATGAAGAATGACGAGAATAAGAATGAGACAAACCACCCGACTGTTGGACAGGCGTGACATCATAACCTCTGAGCTGAAGGTTATGAATCCCATTAAAGGTCACATGAAAAGTTCACCCTCACTGCGGCGTAGGGTTGTTGGTCCACGCCGCCACCAATCCCCCACATATGGCCGCCTCAACAAGTCTCCTCAGATAGTTTCACCATCAGTCACACCAGGAATCACATTATGAAAGAAATGGAGCCAGAACTTCTAGTTAACTGGTTCCCCCCAGTCCATCTCACAGTCTGGGTTCGGGGGGCAGATGCCCTCTCTTCCTTTTTCGCAAATCCATCCCACAAGCTTTTTCCTCCTGTAGGATCACATGGATCATGGCTGGTTCTGTTGTTGACCTGAGTGATGGCCACTGATGACAGCAATAATAATAATAATATCCTGGGATACCCCAAGATGAGCTGGAGAGTGTTGCTGGAGAGAGGGATGTTTGGAATACCCTTCTTAGCCTGCTGCTACCACGACCTGACCCCAGGCAAGCCGGAGAAAATAGATGGATGATCACTCTCTCGCCCTTGTTCTCTCTCTCTCTCTTTCTCTCCAACAAGTTGGGGGGAACAAAAATTTGTGAGTCTTCTAGAAAAAGTCTGTCAGATTCTCCGATGGCAGAGAAGAGATTCTTCGATGTCTTGGAATTCTCCAGACAGAAAAGATACCAATGAAGGATCCCCAACATCTTCAACTGAGAAAGTCAAGGTGTCCTTACCTTACGAATGATCTCTGGAGCCGCCCCCCATGGATGTACGGGTCCCTGGAACCAATCACAGACCTTCAAGGTTAAACTCATACTGCTATTCTACGGTATTAATGACTTACAGTATAAAACTGAAAACAGCAATGCAATCTGGGAGAAAAACAATGTGGTTACAGCCCTGAGCTGAAAAGTAGCTGCATAATGAATATTCTGTCTTCATCGATCAATCATCATCATCGTCAATTTTTTTGTCATTATTATTATTAGTAGTGGAATTAGTATAGCAGTAGTATTTGTAGTTTTCCAGTTGTGGCATTCTACAGCATACACTCATAAATACTGTAAATATACGGTAATTTAATGTGAGCAGTATTGTCCTGTAAATTTACATGAACACAGTAAAGAATTATACTTTTAAAATAATACACTGTAATTATTATAAAACACAATATACGGTACAAAACTAAATTTATTTACATTAATATACTATAATTATAAAATGTTGTAAGAAACTGTACTTTTATATACAGTAATATACTGTCATTATATTTATATTACAAAATACGGTAAGAAATGGTATTTTTATTTACAATCATATACTGCAATTGTTATGAAATACAAAATACAGCAATAAACTACATTTATTTAAATAAATTATAAAATACAGTCAGAATCTGTAGTTTTTTATACAGTAATATACTTTAATACTAAAATGTAGCAAGAATCTGTACTTTTATCTACAGTAATATTCTGTAATTGTTATAAAAATACAGTAAGAAACTACTTATATTTACACTACTATACTGTAGTTATAAAATACAGTAAGAATCTAGTTATTTTTATTTTACAGTAATATACTGTAATTGTTATAAAATACAGTAAGAAACTATTTATATTTACAGTAATATACTGTAATTGTTATAAAATACAGTAAGAAACTATTTATATTTACAATGATATACTGTAGTTATAAAATACAGTAAGAAACTAGTTATTTTTCATTTACAGTAATATACTGTAATGTTATAAAATACAAAATACAGTAAGAAACTATTTATATTTACAGTAGTATGCTGTAGTTATAGAATACAGTACAGAACTGTTTAATACAGTCTTTTGCTGGAGAAGCTGCTGCAAGTGAATTACAGTCATGTACTGTAAAAGCTCCTAGAGTGTTCCTCTGGTGATCATGTATATTGTCTTCAAACATCTGCATGTGCTGGAGGTCAGGGGTCAGACACCTTTGACTGGAAGGGTTGTGGACACTTTCGTGGAACATGTTTTCATGCAGTCCCCTGAGGCGGTGCAGTGCGGCGATATCAGGCCCAAGCTCCTCCCACTCGTCATCTCTCAACTCTGGAACAGATTGTATATGACATGATGCGCCACGGCGACTGCAGATGGTCTTCCTCACTCACTTCTTCATTCAACAAACAAATTAGACAAGAATAAAAGCAGCGCTGAACACGACCCTAACTTAAACAACGATTCTCACTCAGTGCTTACTCCATGTCGCCAGCAGGTGGCGCGGTGCATGAGGTGTTTGAGTCTTATACCTGAGCGAGTAGAGGCTGTTTGTGAGAGTCACATGACCTACGTCCACCAACACACACACTCACACACACTCACACACACTCACACACACTCACACACACTCACATACACTCACACACACACCCGTTGACGGCATCACCACTAATGAAGGGTTGAAAAGGTTCCTGAACTTCTTCAAATATTTCATACCAAAGTTTTCAGTGAGGATGAAGAGGATGAAGAGGATTGGAAGCCTCAGACCCCAGAAGGTCTTCATCTGACCCGCCATCACACTGCAACATAGTACAGAAAAAAAAAACACCTCACTGAGTTCTTATCTTTACTGTAAGTGTAATTCTGCCTGATCTGGTTTGGACAGGTACCATCATCTTCATCTTACTACTGCCGATGCAACTCATACTACTAGTTCTGCATCATCATCATCATCATCATCATCATCATCATCATCTTCTCTGCATCACTTGGTACTCATCTTCACTAGCTCTGTAGTACTGTATCGTATGAGTGCTGCCATGTACAACCATTACTACTACTAGTACTACTACTACTACTAATATTGCAGCATCTTCATCAGTCATCATCAAAATATCACTTTAATATTGATGTGGGATGAATAAAGTATCTTCTTTACAAGCAGTGTAGTACTCAATCATAACTACTGCATTATCACCTTCATACTAATGCTACTACTACTACTTATAATACTACTAACACTGCAGTGTCACCATCAGAACATCAATCCATAGTACTACAGTACTACTATATACTACTAACTATATACAGTATATTAGTATTGTTGTAATGTAGTCATCTACATCATACTACTACTACTACTACTACTGCTTCTATTACTATTACTACTAATACTACTACTACTACTACTACTACTACTACTACTACTACTACTACTGCTTCTATTACTATTACTACTAATACTACTACTACTACTACTACTACTACTACTACTACTACTACTACTACTGCTTCTATTACTATTACTACTACTACTACTACTACTGCTTCTATTACTACTACTACTACTACTACTACTGCTTCTATTACTATTACTACTACTACTACTACTGCTTCTATTACTATTACTACTAATACTACTACTACTACTACTACTACTACTACTACTACTACTACT
>VRLP01006670.1:0-26866 GCA_009660295.1 Lophius piscatorius | reverse complement strand
AGACAAATCCGTATTAACTCTCTGGGCTGTCCGCTTGTGAATAGTTCTAAGAAGTAGAGACGATCCATGCTTCTCTCAGTTTTACGCTCTACATTACATTTAGAGGAGTGTCGGTTATTCACTGTTAAGTGTCCATGAATAACCGGACACCGAACAGTGAGTAACCTGACTCTGAACACCAAAAAAACAAAGGAGATGATACTGGACTTCAGGGAAACAGTTGACACGGACCCCACCTCCCCCTCCTCTCTGCATTAATGGAGTTTGTATGGAAGGGGTGCACACTTTTAAATTCCTGGGAGTCTATGTATCTGAGGATCTCTCCTGGTCAACCATAATAGTGACTATAATAAGAACACAACAGAGACTACACTTCCTCAGAGTGCTCAGGATGGACCAACATGGAAAGGAAGCTGCTGGTGCCGTTCTACCGGGCAACCATCGAGAGTGTTCTCACATACTGCATCTTGGTGTGGTATGCAGGCTGGAATGCTGCAGATTAAAAGGCTCTGCAAAGAGTCATTAAGCCTGCAGAAAATATCACCGCCTCTCCCCTGACCCCCCTGGAAGAACTTGCCACTTCATGTTACATCAACAACGCAAAAAAGGGTCTTTAATGATGTATTAAAGACCCTTCTTACACTGGTCAACAACTCTTTGAACTGTTACCTTCTGGCGGATGCTACCAAGCTGCCAAAACACAAACCACCAGATTCAGAGACAGTTTATTCCCCAGAGCCATTCGTACACTAATAATAAAGTAATAAAAAAAAAGATAATAATGTTTATTACTGCCATTCTACCTTCCACTAAGCACTTTGATCCTCTTTAAATACTTTTATATTCATATACTTTTATATTTATTTATTGCAGTTTACACTTACTTAATGTCCTGTGTCTCGTGTTTTTATTTTGGAAATGACTTTACTGTAACTACAAATTTTGTTTTTTTGATGTTCAAATGCTTTGATAAAGAGTCCATATTCCAAAGGATCTCCTTTGAAAACAGGAATCTTTTGAGATGGTATTAGTGTTCATTACTGTGAACAAAGTCTCCCGACTTGCTGAGCCATGTGCCGGAGAACGTTCGAAAGAACAATGGTTATCTACATTACCCATAGATACGTTCAGCCTTAACCTTAGATTTTTCTTCAAAGTTTGTTTCTGCCTCAGTGCTGCTACGTTAACCACAAATGCAGCTCTTTCCTAATCTGCTTTCGAGCGTGCAGTCGATTAAGAAGATGATGAAGAAAAACTAGAGCTTCCGTTAAAACCTTAGAACTTCCTAGATGCTGCTACTGATATTCTGTCTGATGGGAAAACTTCATCATTCACTTCCTTGATTCCTCCGTACGTTCTCGAACATCCGTCGTCCAAGTATCAACATGCTCACTGAAGTCTTTAAATGACAATGATGTTCAGACAACTTAATTTATTGAAAGGAGCGACTAATTCATGTAGCTTTTGTGTCCACATTGAATCTCACAGACAACCAGACATATTTAAAATGCCAGAAGGCACATTTTCAAGGCATGGGACAGCAGGAGTGACAAATTACAATAAATAAAAGCTATTAATATAAACGACATATCATATAAATAAGCTATTAAAATGAGTACATGATAAAATGAAGATAACAAATGTTCATTCTCAAATAACAGTGATTGAAAATTACTATTGTCGACATTTAGCAGCTTAATGGTAAAAAGAATGAAGGAGTTGGAGAACGGTTTGTTTTCGTCAACCCATTGAACCAGCCGGTAAAGAAAAGGATAAAGGCGTTCAATGAAAAATTGATCAAAAGTTACACAGGATTATATCACAGACATAAAATTAATTGTGTTCAGCAAAAAATAATCCTTGTTAGCCCTTTTTGACAAGAGGGACAACAAATGATGCCCTGTGTTTATATCAAACTTTAGCAGTGGGTCAAACACAGTTTCAAGATATTTGTAGGCGTCTACGATTTCAACCTATGTATTGTGAATTTAGCTCTCTTTTGGTCTATCATTAAGCTTCCCAAAATCATTGATCAATTCCTAGGTTCAACAGACAACATTGTTTTAATTAGCTCAAAATTGCCATCATCTCCCATCAAAGACAAAATACCATTCCTTTCAATGTAAGTTGACGCAGCTTTCCTTCCCTTCGACTTACTTTCTTCTGTATTATGTCCTCCAAGGCTTTAACTGCAGGTTTCACTAAGCATTTTCCCACCACTGTGGCCAAATTATATCATCCTCCATGATTGAAACAGCCTTTTCCCCTTGGTTGATAAAAGGCAGTGAAGTGCTCCAATTTGGCCCTTTTTGTATTACACACACAAGAATCCTTGCGCGGATCGTTAGTGAGTTGTTTGACGCTACAACAAGGACCCGATTGTGATGGCTACACTTCAGAATGTCTTGTTGGATGTTCCTGGTCTGCAGTGGTTGATAACTACCGAAGTGGTTTAAGGAAAGACAACCAGTGAACTAGTGACAGTGTCATGTGAGCCCAAGGCTCAATAGGTGGGTTTACATGGGACGCTTTTCGCCTCTCCGAATTAAACCTTTCCGAATTAAACCTTTCCGAATTACAATATTGGTCGCCTGTTAACATGCGCTGTGATCTTTTCGGACCCGGTGTTTACATGCATTGACTCCTCTAATCGGAAACGCTTTCTGACATGATGACAGACGATCCACACTCCTGTTCATGAGATGGCGATAACGCTACGATGAGTTGGGTGCCACCCTCTAACAAGCGCCCAGAAGAAGAATACGACAAAGAGGGCATGTGCGGAAGTGACTTTTCGTCCATCTAACCGTCCAAATATGTTAAACTCTTTTAAAGCTGTAATGAGTAAATTACTCTCTGATGTAAACCGGTACTGCTTTGAAGTATATATATATATATATATATATATATATATATATATATATATATAGCATATTTAAAAAGCGCAGCGGCGCTATGCGTGCGTTGTGCGTGCGTTGTGCGTGCCCTGTAAAGACTCCGTCAGAGGATTAAGTCACGACACTGGGCATGCATAGATACAACTCAAACAGAGAGCTTTCAGAAACAGTGTTTACATGCGTCGACTGGCTATCAGAAAGGACTTAGACCACCTCCCTGCAAAGGAATGAAATCTCATTCAGAAAGGGACTTTTCTTTCGGAAATGGGGGTTTACATGCAACATTTTCTTTCTGATAAGGCGCCTTTTCCGAATCTATTCAGAATAAGGCTGTCCATGTAAACCCAACTAAAGATATCAAAAGAGGACGGGTGGGGAAGTATCAGGGAATGCAATATGTTTAATTAATAACTGAAGACAACCAAAAGAAAATGGGTCGACTTCTGATTCAGCTAAAATGCCTTCGTGGATTGAAATATCACAAAACAGGAAAAAAACTCTTATTTTGTCTAAATGAGTGAAAACGCTTTTTTTTTCAAAATAGTTATCAACCCCAATGCCCAATCTTCAAGGTTATCATTTTGGTTCGAAAACTTTGCTTGAGCAATTTCTCCTTCCAAGGGGAATCAACAAAACCTATAAATGTGAGTCTGTTTGGAAAATATCTGCTGTGTCACAGGAGGAGGGCATGAGGGAACATTCAATGAATAATTAATACTGTAACCATAGAAACCAAGTATTTTAATTAGATATAAAAATGTATTACGCAAAATCAATGCAAAAAGCCCCATTCATTGCAATGTAGTGATTCATTTTAGATTGCAGGAAAACTCATTTTAAATGCATTACTTTTATGTATAATACATGAATTATTGGCACTAAATGCCTCATGTTTAGTTAGAAATTGCCCTAAACTTACACATGATTTAGTTTCTATAAAATGTTTTTTATCAGATTAAGTTATTTAAATGTTTTGCATTGTATCATTCAAAATGATAGAAAAACACTGGAAATCGTGTTGCTGTTTATGTTGAGTTGGTGTAAAAAAGTTTGACTGAGAAGAGAGAGCAACTGAGAAGAGAGAGATAATGACTGAGAAGAGAGAGATAATGACTGAGAAGAGAGAGATAATGACTGAAAAGAGAGAGGTGGACTGAGAAGAGAGAGATAATGACTGAGAAGAGAGAGAGAGATAATGACTGAGAAGAGAGAGATAATGACTGAAAAGAGAGATAATGACTGAGAAGAGAGAGAGAATGACTGAGAAGAGAGAGAGAATGACTGAGAAGAGAGAGAGTGACTGCGAAGATAGAAAGACTGAGAAGATAGAATGACTGAGAAGAGAGTAATAATGACTGAGAAGAGAGAGAGTGACTGCGAAGATAGAATGACTGAGAAGAGAGAGCGACTGAGAAGAGAGTAATAACGACTAAGAAGAGAGAGAGCATGACTGAGAAGAGAGAGAGAGAGAGTGACTGACAGGAGAGAGATAGTGACTGTGAGATGAGAGAGATTGACTGAGAAGACCGATTGACTGAGGAGAGATAGAATGACAGACTAGAGAGAGTGTCTAAGCAGACCAAGTGACTGAGAAGAGAGAGGGTGACTCAGAAGTTAGAGAGATTGACAAGAGAGAGAGTAACTGAGAAGAAAGAGAGAGAGTGACTGACAGGAGAGAGATATTGACTGAGAAGAGAGAGGGTGACTGAGAAAAGATAGAATGACTGAGTAGAGAGAGTGACTAAGCAGACTGAGTGACTGAGAAGAGAGAGGGTGACTCAGAAGTTAGAGAGGTTGACAAGAGAGAGAGTAACTGAGAAGAAGGGACAGGGACTGCGAGGAGAGAGAGACTGAGTGAGGATAAAGTCAAAGTCAACTTTATTGTCAATCACACAGTATGGGCCAGACAAACCGCATAATTGAAATGGCGTTTCTCACAGTCCCTGATTTTTTGAAACATATAATTGAGCGAGCAAAACGATAAACAGAAAAACAAGATGTCAGTATATGAAAATAGTTATAAGCATAATTGGACAATGCAAAACTGTAATTTATGTACATATATATAGCTGTGGATGGATCTTTGTGCAAAAACAAACATATTTTCAAAACGAGTGGGAGAGAATATTTGTTGTGGATGTGAGCAAACAGGAAGTTCCCTCACAGCGCAGGTGTTCCCACTGTATTTACATTTACATGCTGAGTGTTCACAGGTTGCTGGTGTTTTTGGACCTCGGCCTCTACACCTGGGAGCTTTCACTAAGTGCTCTCCTGCTGGGTAGAAGACTGCTTGCGCTGAATGAGGTCATTCTGTTTGGATAGCAAGATGAGTTTGAGCTGCACGAAAGACCCAGACCCAGAGAAGGACTTTATGAATTACTCCTTGGGCAGCCTCACAGCGGAAAGTTTCTGGGTCCAACACCACCTGGGGCATTTTTGTGTTCTCCCTGTTTGCATGGGTTCCTTCCAGCTTCCTCCCAAAGTCCAATAACATGCAGTTTAGGTGAATTGGTGACTCAAAAGTTGCCCGTAGGTGTGAATGATCTGGTGAATTGTCCAGAATATACCCCACCTCTCACCCAATGTTGGCTGGGATAGGCTCCAGCCTTTTTCTGACCCTGAACAGCAAAATCGGTTACAAAGAAAAATATTAGTAAAAGGTTGAAATGCTTCTTTCACTTTGTCAACCAACATGCTGCCGGAGGTTTTATGGTCATTCATGTTCATGTCCATGTTCATTTGGTCCTGCTGACAACTCATATTGGTGGATCTTAAACCGATGGAGAAAAAAAAAGAGGCCTCTGCTTACATTCCTGACCGCAAGGGTATATTTCTAAAAAGCCAGCAGTTAAAAAACATCAAAAATCAACATGCATCATGCCTTTAGTTACCAATTTCGGTAGTTTCTTTAGATTTTGGGCTACTGCTGTACAACACCTGCTTTTGTCTGTTTTCTGGACTCTAACTTTGTTGTTTTTGTTTGCTTGATTTCCTGCTTGAAAGTAAATCTCTAAACTGCTCTTTCACTGCCTCACAAATAACAGAACATTGAACTAACTAGAAGCGCTGAAAAATACTCTTAGGCACACGTATATTTAGCCCAGGAGACAATATCTAATTTCTATAACTGGCCCGCTGGTAAACACCGCGGATACTACAAATCCCAGAATGCACTGCGATAGCCAGCACGTCAACCAAGAGCGGCCATGCCGGCGGCCTCACCGCTCCTCTGGTTTCAGATATCAGCGTTTACCCAGTCACTCTAATAAACTGAAGGCTCATCCGAAGCCCGGGACGGGAAATGGATGAGAAAAACTCTTTCAAAAGCTAGTTAATAAACGTATTGCTAAGTCACACACGTGGCTTATAAATATAATATAAAGGCTGTGGGGGGCGGAGCCACAAACCCTCATCCAGCAGTTGGAATAACTTTCATTCTCCGTCTTTGTTTACTTTGGTATTAAGTTGAGTTGGAAGTTCCTGCTGGTCCTGATCTCGGTTTTATTTCTGTTTATGTTAAACAGTTCAAAGATTTGGACCCGAATGCAGACGTGAGAGCTAGTTCTGGGATTTCAATGCAAATTGTACAGCTCACTAGCAAACACTGTTTGTACAGGATGCGGTTCAGGCAAAGTGGGAGACGGACAAATTAAGTTTGGTGCATGACTAGAGAGCAAATCAAGTAAACTTAACAAATTAAATCCATCCAAATAAACAGACCAAATAAACTCACAAGAGAAGTATAAAGATTGAAGTGAGGTGAGCGACGAGGGTACAAGAAGGAGTGGAAAGATGGGACACAAACACCTGGCTTATTGTGGAGGTTAGTTGGTTTAACATGGAGCTGCAGCATAGGGAGAAGATTCGGTAGTCAACACTGGCAGATGTAGCTTGCCCTGGGGTAGCCGGCCCCGCTACCCCATCTCCGTCTTTCTTCATATCAAAATGTGTCATTCCCTCCACTAGCACATGCATCAATAAAAAAATCTTAACGGTGATCAATTTTCTATCGCTCATGCTGCAAATCGCGTCAATTATAATGTCGATGTGTGGGGCAATGAAGCTTGACTGAGTGAGCGCCGGACTCGTAGTCTGTGAGCAGGCAGGCTTCTGCCTGCAGTGAGGGATCCCACACTCAGGTGCAGGAGACAGGGGGGCGGGGCACAGCAGGTTACACATTTGGAACGTCGTATAGTTCCTTAACGTTAATGTCTCCACCTGAGAGACCTACCTGCCGAGCCCCGCTTCCCCCATCTCCGTCTTTCTTCATATCAAAATGTGTCATTCCCTCCAGTTATATCATGTATATTGGGCTGTGGATACCCAACCGAAGTAAAACGAAGGTTTGCTTAGGGCTAAAAACCGACCCTGTAGGTGAGTTTAGTAGCGCAGCTGGTTTGATTGAGCTAATCACGTCCCTTTTCCTGCAGAAGTGTAGGTGTGACAGCGACCCGAGTGGAGCACCAGAGTAGCCGGGCAACCAGAGGCACGTTTATGGTTTTTGAGTTGCTACAATTTTGTATGAAAGTAAATAGTGTGTGAGCTGCTGCCCAATAAAAGACTGTCATCTGCTGCTGCTGGACCTTCTTCAGTCTGTTTCAAGTGTCGACATGAGCTACACTTGAAACATGCAGGATAACGCTGCACAAGAGGCAACAGGCCAATCGATGAACAACCACACAGGAGGAAATTGGAGATGAAACCATAAAGACAAACGTGAGAGGGAGGGAATGAATGACCCAAAAAGAAAGGGTACAAGAGATCTGAAACCATACAAGACAGAACAAGGTAAAACAGAAAATAAAGCCGGAAAGTGTTCCGTGAAGTGTCTTTTTCTTAAGTGTCAAAAAGACAGGAAAACAGGTCAAACCCAACACCCTTAGAGAAATTAGACAAACTTTCAGAATAACGCAGACCATAAAAATAAAGCTCAAGACCATCTTTTCTCTCCGTCTTTTGGGTGTTCCCCTCTATGGGTCGTCACAGCGTATCATCTGTTTCCATCCATAGTTTCCGCCGGCACCCTGCCGGTCGTTGTTAACCTTGGCCCCAATCCGGCTTGGAATCAGTTTCATGTCCCGCATGATTGATGTGACCCTTAATGATGCAATCCTGTCCATTTATCTGGGCTTGGGACCGGCAATAGAAGGCCAGTGATTTGTGACCCGTTCGTGGCTGACTTACAAACAAACATGGGTGAAGACATTACTTCCTCCAACTCCTGGACTCTTCTCAGTGGAGGTAATAACTTAAAGTGTATATTGAGTGAATAAACATTGTGACAACTTAAGAAAACAACACGGGGCTCTGTGAAAACTCATCGCCGTCTTATCTGTAAATCTATGACGTGGCGGCCAGTATTCATTCTGAAAGCATGGCTGCTGGCAGTCACTTTAAAGAAGTGGAGAACCGAGCAGATACCTCATTGAAAGAAGCCAGAAACAGCCCTCATGGGATAAACGACAGATCTGAGCCCCTTTCATGTTTACATCCTCGTAGCTGAGCTCTGAGTGAGCTCTCAGAGAATGAGATCTCACAGACAACATCTGAGTCTTTCCCTTGAGATTTCCTGCTCGGAGGGCCCCCATTTCCATTCCTGACTGCAGGCAATCCATGACCACCAAAGTGGCTGCAATCGCGGAGATGGCCGTTGGGGCAGTGACTTAAGAGGTTCATCCGTTGTCTTCTTATCTGAAGGACAGTGGTTCTTCTACACGTCAAAGTGTTCTTAAGCAAGACACTGAACCCCAAGTTTCTCTGAATGACTGTTCCATTTGTGTTTGAATAATGGCGTGAATGTTCATCGCTCCTGGTGAGCATGTGGCGCCTTTGCATGTTAGCGTCGGCCATTATTGTGTGAATGTTTGTGTGAATGGGTGACTCATGTTGTAAAGAACTTTTGAGTTGTCCGGCTGACTGGAAGCGTTATCATACAAGTACAGTTCAGTGCCACGGCGTCCAACGGAGATCCTTCATGTTAACGTTGTAACTCAAAAACAATTATCAGGATCATTTTCACATTTTAGAGTCACATACATCTTATGACAAGGAAGAACTGGACTGATTTTGTGAAAGTTCTGTTGAATGTTTCTGCCGCAGGGGGGGGGCCTTAGTCTGAAACAGAATTATCAAATTACCAACACTTACACAGACCCTTTGGTCGTCCACTGACTTTTCATCAACGACATTCTTTTTTTCAAATGGGGTAACCATTGATTTAGAAGTAGTTTGAGGTATGGCAGAAGATAGGTGAGATTTATTTTATGTGTTTGGGAAAAAATCCTTCACAGTTCCTGAATGGATTTCACTAAAAGGGTAATAAAGAAAAATACAAATAAAAGTAAAATAATATAATTAAAAAAAAATTGTTTGTTAACGCCAATAGTGAAACACAATCAAGTTCACCGTGAGCAGGAAGTGTGGCTATTGAATATAGGACCAAAATCAACCAAAATTCCTATTTGTAATAGAAGATCACGCCTGTGTTACAGCAATAACAGTAGTAGCAGTAATATAAATCCAGATATAATAGTAAAACATTGAGTGGGACCCTTCGACTGCAGACTGACTACTTTTACTTTGATGCTTAAACTATATTTTGCTGATTTAGAATACAAGGTTTTGAATGCATGGCCTTCACTTGTAGTGCAGTACTTTCACAGTGTGATATTAGAACTTAGAAACTCTTCAAAAGGCATTTTTTTCCCCCTAGATTAAGATGTGCTGGACTGAAATAAATTATTCAAAGGCAGTACAAGACCATGAACATTTGACATTCTTATTCTTTAGTTATATGCAGCACAACTGCAGGATAGACTGCTATATCAACTTGTATTGGTACATTTTAATAGCTTTGACGTTTGCGATCATCCGACCTTTATATTAGTTACGTACGAACTGCCCGAGAGCTCCGCTTTTCCTGTGAAACGTTTCAACATTTTCCGCATGGTTTGCCATGAAATCTGCTAGACTCCTCATTTGCCTCGCCATTAATTATAATCTCTATGGTAAACCTGTAACTATTTATCTAGCGCCTTAATCGAGCAAAAAGGTAATGATGCTATATGATACTGAATTTCATTAAACATCTTTGGGCAGTTCCAAAACTAAAGACCCCATCAGACAATCATAAAAAAAAAAACACTTGTGGATTCAGGTCTCAGTCATCAGAGTAATTATTTGGGGTTTAGCAACAGGATAAACTGATGTTTGAATTCATTTTTCAGCCTGTAGAGTTCAGATTGAGGGACTCTAAATCTCCTCTTCGAGGGCAGAAGTTGGTATACCCCTAATTCACACGATACATCAGTGATAATGTGTAAATATAATCACATTCACATCACCTCTAGCTGAGCCTTATGTGTAGTATCAATGAGATGAACTGTTGCTAATAATAGCAAACATTTTAATCCTAGTAAGCTAAACTGTGATTGTAATATTGTAAACACTATTTCATCTATAGAACCTCATTATTTTCATTGTGTCGGAACCAAAATCAATTTCCCTCACTTTCAAAAACAAGCATCAGCAAACATGGGAGTGAAATGGTGTTCTCCAAAGACCATCTGTGAATCACGTTTAGAAACATTTAAAGGAAAAGACATTTAAAAACACTTAGGGATCAGCATTAGAGAAAGAAAAGCTGCTTACCGTTTTGCATGTGCAGTGTTGGGGAGCACATGCATGGGGAGGCCTTAATAGTGGAAAAAGAAGACAGAAGTGCTGTTGTGTATTTTAATGAAGAAATGTGCAATTCTAGGGTTGTGTTTGTGTTTGGGGTGATTGGGGGCAGATTTCCGAGGCCGTTCGGACTTCTGATGAAAGAAACTATTTCAGAGTTTGGTAGATATGACCTGGGCGGACTGTAGCCTCCTTCCAGATGGCTGGAGTTCGAAGAGGATGGAGACGGTCGGGCATGAGGCTGGTGGCCTTTCCGACACATTGATCTTTGTAAATGTCAGCAATGGAGGGAAGAGAAACACCTATGGCCTTTTCCAAAGCTCTCACGGTTTTTCTGTAGGGAATTGGGATGTACGTTACTCGTATGGGAGAGTGATGCAGTTTGTTAGGATGCTCTTTATGGTTCCTCTTTACAATGTTGTCGTTAAAATAATATTAATAACTTCTTTTGGGGACAGAAATATCTTAGAAATTCAAATTTTGCTCCCTCTGCTCTTCACTTCTTAAAAGTGAGGACAGACTTAACTAATCTGCCTGTGGAGGCGGGATCTACAAAATCTATTTAATGTTTTTTAATAGGCTTCTTTTTTTCATGCTGATCTCCTATTGGCCAAAACTCGGGAGATTGCTCTCTAAGAGAGAATAGGTGAGGAGGATCAGAGGACAACCTCCATGACCAATCAACTACCAGGATACAATTCAGACATTGTGTTGGTCCAATGAGAATTTACACATTGGCTCTTCAGCGCTCTGCCATCGTAAGGCGCTTCGATGTGACGTACTTGTAGCTGACGCTCATACGACCGATGTAAACGCGTTGCCATGGCAACACAGGAAGTTAACATACACTATTTTCTAATGGTGGTTAAAAGTTTATTTGACCTAAAGTAACACGATGTTTTCCCTTTATTTTTGGGTACTGCATTTGTTAAGGTTATTAATAAGTTTTATTTTTATATCAACAATGCTTTTTAAAGTTGGATTCTAAGTCACATGACCGCACGACCCAGAAGTTGAGTGAAAAACTAAAAATATGAGAAAAACTGCTGTTGAAAACAGCTAATTTTAATATTCATGCCTGTCTTTCTGCTGCTGGTGTATCATTTCTACCACTGTATTAATTATCACATTACCTAAAGAGGTGATAATTCAGCTGTTTATTTGATTTATGAGGAAATGAGAAATGCAGAATATTTCTTGCCTCGTTGTTAGAGTTTTCTGCTAGTTTTTGCCAAAGTAATTAATTTAGTGCTATGAATGCCAGACCTTTTTTTTTTAAATTTGTCTCCAGTTCTCATGAAGTGTTGACTTTTATTAATAGTCTTTGCGGTACTGAATGTTAAATTGGAAATTGATTCATTGTGAACTACTTTCAAATATAACAAAACAATATATTTATTTGTAATAATAATAATCAGTGCTGTTATTGGATACCGGCCTGTCTGTAAACACTGTGTGTTCATCTGTTATTGGTGACAATCTAGAACCATTAGACGCACAGGAAATGAAAAACGAACTATAGTTGTGTGGTTTTCATTCAGTTGTCAGTGGAGAAGTTTGACGAATGGAAAGTTGACTGCAGGGGAAGTTTTTCGATTTTAAAAACTGTAGTGAAGCAGATTTCTGAAAAATGATTATCAAACACCAAAATAGACCACCAAACTAAATGATATACCTCTGAGGGAAATATTTGTTCTGTAGCTAATAGAATTTAACTTTATAAGAGGTTGAATTATGCTGCAAAAAGCATGTGCCAATTTCTATTTAATGTTATATAATAAAATATTTTGTGTGTGTGCGTGTGTGTGTTTGTGCGTCTGTCAGTGTGTGGGTGTTTGTGTGTTTGAGTGTATGTGTGTACCAGTGTCTGCGTGTGTGCATGTACTTGTGTGTGTCTGTGAGTGTCTGTGCGTGTATGTTTGTGTGTGCCAGATTCTATGTGTGTGCTTGTACGTGTACGGGTGCATGTGTGTGTTTTTGTGTGTGCTTCTGTCAGCGTGTGGGTGTGTGTAGGTGTGTGTATGTGTGTGCCAGTGTCAATGTGGGTGCGTGTACGTGTACGGCTGCATGTGTGTGTGTGTGTTTTTGTGTGTGCATCTGTCAGCGTGTGTGTGTGTATGTGTGTGCCAGTGTCTATGTTTGTGCGTGTACGTGTACCGCTGCATGTGTGTGTGTGTGTGTGCAATAATGTGCGCACTAGTGTGAGTGTGTGTTCTGTTTACAGCGTCGGAGCGGAGTTACAGCTGTTTCATCATGACGGTGATTGAATGTCGTCACTCAGAGAGCCTGCAGCCTGACATACACTTTGTTTCCCCCGGACAGCCACAACACTTCAGTGTGAAGTAACAGTTTTCAGTGATGATGAGTGTTAAATAAACTTCATCAACCCCTCGAAGTGTCTTTTATCAAGATACTGAACCCCAAGTCTCTCCCAATGGCTGTTCCATTGGTGTGTGAGTGATGGCGTGAATGGTTACCGCTTCTGATGAGCATGTGGCGCCATGGATGGCAGCTTCTATCATTACTGGATGAAAGTGTGAATGGGTGAATGCTGACTCGTGTTGTAAAAGCGCTTTGAGCGGTCGAGCAGACTAGAAAAGTGCAGTATAAGTACATTCCATTACCCTTTTTAACTGTATCTATAAATGACAATATTTACGTTTTAGTTATGTTGTTTATAATTCTAATTTAAATGACATTGTCTGTAAAGCCCTTTGAGTTGCCCTGAGTCTGAACAGCATTTTACAAATAAACTTTGGAGATAAAGCTAATAATAATAATAATAATAATACTATTATTATTGTTATTATTTGCTTTATCTCCAAAGTTTTTGGAGATAAAAGCTTCAAAGCTCCCCCTAGTGTCATAAAAAAAGATTACAATGGACCTTTTCCCAGTGTCTATGTGGGTCTTACATTTGAAGAAGATCTATGAAATAGTTTTTTAGTCATCGCATAACACGAACGATATTTTAAAAATGAGTAATACTCAACTCAACTCGGCTTTATTTGAAAAACAACCCAGTTAAGTCAGTAAAAGTATAGTCACACGATGAAAACACAAAGCTTACTTTTAAACTGTGGTTATAATAACAGTAAAGTAGTGAAGGGAACGAGAACCATAAACTTAGCAAATCAAGGTTACAGATGTGGAGTTGCATAACAGCAGTCCATCAGCTGAGGCTACAATAACGTTTCTGATCTCGTTACCATGGTTACCTGTCAGTGGGCGGGATCTATGAAGCAGCAGGTTAAGGTTTTGTCCTGAAGCTGATGGTGGAAACAGGATAATTGGACAAGCGTGAGGATCCAAGTCACTAAAGTTTCACGATCTCAGAACTCTAATGTCTTAATGACTGGTTCAGAACATCTCCAGAAATTAAGTTCAGGTTCTATACAACTTTATTTACACTTACAGGACAAAGCATTTATTCTTTTGACCATACATTCAATCTCAACAGATGACAAATTATTAGTAAAGTGTCAGAGAAAAAAGATCAAATATATGGGACAGTAGGAGGGGGGAAGTTTCGGTAAATAAACCCAACAAGTAAAAACAATACATCTTATAAATGAGTTTGTAAAATAAATACTTTACAAACCATGTTCACTCTAAAACAACCGTCATTTAAAATGAGCATCGTCTATTTTTAGCAGCCTTAAAGCAAGGTGAATGAAGGACGTGGAGTAACGATTTGTTCTCCTCGTGGGCTCATTACAACATTTCATGAAAAGGAATGAACTGGAGGAATCTGAGTTGTCTCATATAAATATATGGGTTTGTCACAGATTGATCTGGTTAAACAGAGGAAAAACCTGGAACGCTCTCGTAGGAGTCGCGTCCCAGAATGTTCCTACCCAGATCATTATATGCTTACAATGTCAGAGCAAATCTTGCAGGTCAAGCTATCTTGACCTCGGACAGAACGCCACACTCATCTGTGGTCAGATCTAACTTCAGAAAAGACCTCAGGGGGACAGAAGGATTGTTTTCTTTTTCCCAACAGAGCTCAAGGCTCTTTACCGAACTGGAATTATCTAACTGCAGTCCTTGTTGGGTGTTCCTGCTCTGCAATCGTTAGGACCTACTAAAATGGTCTGAGGAAGGACAGCTGGTGAACCAGTGACAGAATCATGGGCACTCAAGGCTGATTGATGTGTCGGGAGTGAAGGCTGGCCCGTGTCGTTTGATCCCACAGAAGAGCTTCTGTAGAAAAGACCGATGAGCAGAGATGTTCTGGCAGCAAAAAGGCGACTTATGACGCAGGTGGTTTTAATGTTATGGCAGATTGATGTACAGCTCCATTTTTTTTTTTAAATGAAAAGCTAGGCCCTGAGGCCAACGTGAGTTTCATTTATCAGAAAGAAGAAGAAATAGAAACAACTTTATTCAAAGTAAAGATAAACCCCAAAATATAATAAATAATGAAAACTGTAGAGGAAGAGTAGAAGAGTAGAACTTTAATCCACAATTTGTCTGACTGTGGGGTATCTGATGTTAAAGGGGAGGGCGTATATATGAATAAAATGGAATGTTTAGATAGCTGTAAATGTAAATATGTGATGAAATCTCAGTAGATTGAAGAAAACAGGTTAGAGTTCCTCAGTCTGAGTGACGGAGAAAACTCTAGACAGGAAGTGTTTACATCACCGATTGATCCTGCATGGGATTAGAACACACTTCTGGGCACGTGGTAAGAAACCTGTGCAGAGATTGTCCAAACTATGTCACCGTGATGCAAATATTTGGATGAACTCTTGTTGAAAGTGAGATGCATGCGTGTGTGTGTGTGTGTGTATACATGAAGAAACCAGGTTGTGTCAATTATTAGAACCATGTGCTGCAGGGAAGATAAATAAACTCTTTACTTACCGTCTCAAGCAGCAGGGAAACACTGAAAAACAGTCGGGTATTCATCCCTTCATTAAAAAGATCCTTCATCAGGATCTTTTTCTCAGATCCTCTTTGAAGACACTTGTCCTCTTCCTCACACTTCTTTAAATTAACGTAATATATCGTATATTAAAATCCTTTCTAATTTAACTGAATCAAATCTTTCAACTGACATCAGTCCTGATTCTATCTATCAAAACTACATTACAGAACGCCCCTGTAGTTTTGAATGAAAAAATTCCAAACTCATCTCATATTCCATGTATTAAATCCTATATTGACTAATTATTCCTCTCCTAGAGGAGAGAGAGAGAGAGCGCACGCTAGAGAGAGGCAGAGCGAGAGGCAGAGAGAGACAGAGAAAGAGAGAAAGGTAGAGAGAGAACGCCTGAGATAGAAGGGAATCTGTAATTTTCTGTAACAGCTAATACTGGATATTCAGTTCAGCTTTTTCCCAGTGACAGTCTTAATTGAGATTTTTATTCTATGTCTATTTACAGTTTGTCCTGCTCCCTGCGTTCATGTCTGATGAACAAGAGCAGGAAAATTGACAAATTATTTGCCATAGAAGTTGGAATTTATAGTCAAATATCAATTTAAATGTGACAATTTGCCTATTATTGGGCCTTTTATAAATTTTTTCAGCTTAATCAGTCACCGTCATTATAGAAATATTGTCATTATTACTTTATTTTTTATAATTGTTGCTGATTGTGAGGATAATAATAGTTTTTTGTTATCTTAAAAACAACATTTTCATAAATAATAGATCATTATTAAAAAAGGCTTCAAGTTTTTTTTACTACAATATTTATTTATTTAGCGATTCAGAAGTATTTATTTCAGATTCATTTTCCTTTCATTAGCTTCTTTATGTCAGACATATTATAACTTTTTGTGTTCTAAAAATGTAAGTCCATCTAAAGTACACTCACGTACAGACAGCGGGGTTTGGGGTCACCATAACCAAATTCCGCTTGGGGCGCCAATTTGGCGAGCTGCGGCCCTGATGCACAGACTTGACGGATGAGGTCAGACAGGGTTCTCCCTGGACTATCTTGTTTGCGGACATTATGATCTGTAGTGAGAGCGGGGAGCAGGTGGAGGAAAACCTGTAGAGGTGGAGGTATGCGCTTGGGAGAAGAGGAATGGTGCGGTGATGGAACGGTGATGATGCAAGAAGTAGAGGTGGAGAAGGTGCAGGACTTTTTTAACTTTTTTTAATTATTATTTTATATTTATTCTATTTTTATTTATTTTATTATTTTATTTATTTATTTATTTATTTTGGTGGGGTGTGTAACTTACAGGTGAGCATCTGATGAGGCTGTCATGTATGAAACATGTTCAAAACATTTTTTATGGAAAATTTAAATTAAAGTCCGTCATGATACAGATTTTGGCCGATTCCCATTTTTTTTCCCTCAAAAGTTTAAAACCCTAATCGACAGCAGGCTTGTGGCTGCCTCTGCTCTCTTGCCAAATTTAGCTGCTCTGCCAATGAAGGTTTCTTGAAAGTTGATATGTTCCTCAAAGGTGATTCAATTTTTAAGTGTCTGATTAAGTTAAGCGTTTATCGGAACATTTTCGGGGTTGTTCCCCCGCAGCTCATTTTGTCCTCACAGGTCCGAACCTAGAATCAGCCCTTAATCGTGCAGCTGTCTTGCGGAGGACCATTAAATCTTGTTTGAGCAGTCCGACTTGGGTGCAAGCTTTTTTATTCACGACCTCAGTTTTCTCCTGCAAGTTAAATGTTGTCGTTAAAAGACCCTGCAGTGAGAGATTCAGTCCATTTCCTTCTGATAGCCGCCATCACTGCTCGGTTCAGAGCGTGTTCCTGAGCCCTGCTCCACAATCGTCGACTCCCCTCAGGTTGTGGGATACTCCTCGGGAATAGCCGATCATACACACAGAAACGTGGTGTAAAACCGAAGACGATGAGAGCAAGAGACAGGAAGTACAGCCACACCATTCTATAAAGAAAATTTAGCGAACGTCAATTTAGCAAATCAGGGCTATAGTTGAAGCTTTTGAATGACAGCAACCCTCATCCAACTCCACTTCCTGTGCATAAACTCAATTACAGATGATTTCCACAAAACCACAAGACTGATCCAACATCCCCCTAGGCCTAAGGAAAATACCTAGAGGGACCAGATCCTCTCCCAAGCCGTCCTTCATACCAGTCTGTTGTTGGCTGTTTCGTTGGTGCGACTAAAAGTAGCAACATGCCTGGGATTTGTATAAGCTGGTAATGCTGTGTGTTTGTTTGTATGTTTGTTTGTCTGTTTATTTATGAGAAGGATTAAGGATAAACTGCCAGACGGATTTGCCCGAAATTTTACCAAGAGGTAGGTTCAGGCATACGATAGAGTTGATGATTACATTTTGGTGATGTACTTTTTTTCGTAACATTTTAAACAGAATAAAGAACAAGCACAAATATCCGAGCTTCTTATGATGTCATTGTGATGTCATTGTCTTGTGGCGTCTATCAGAGTCACCCTTGGAAAATTCCTGCAACATCAAATCAATGTCTCCATCAACCTCCACCTCTTCAACGTTAGCTCGAAGGACAACTCCATTCTAAGTACATTCTGAACACATAGATGTACTTGTGCACCATTTTTGATTTGCACTGCATGGTGGCATTGTGGGTAGCACAGCAAAAAGACCTGCCGGGTTATATGGACTTAGGGATTCTGTGTGGAGTTCGTATGTTCTGCTTGTGTCTGTGGATTCCTTCTCTACAGTCCAAAAACCATACACCCTAGCTGAGGTGGTGACTCTAACGTAGGACTGCAAAGACGCCCTCATACGTTTATGTTGATTGTTGACGCGTCACTCCGTTTAAGTTCTCCCCCGGTAAAGTTGGCAGCCCCGCCATTCTGTAAGTGAAACTTTATCCCAAACAAACCATACCCGTCATCCAAAGTGTTGGACTCTAATAATATTATAATCATGATAAAACCCATTTTTAATAGAACTTTAAAAAAGAAGTTACAAAGTGCTTCACATAGTAAGATGGTTTCTGCACGCATTGTGAACACGGATATGGTACAACACATGTAGAAAGATAATATCTCCATGCATCGAGACTTCATCGCACAAACGCTTAGGGATAGATAGAAACTCTGCTGTCAAGCACATTTACAAGTTGTAAACAGTTAATGCACATATTCCTATAGACTTCAGTTTTGGTGTAAGCGACTTTGACGGATAAAAACAATACTGCATGTCTTATTTCAGTTGGCACTAGTCATTTAAGTAAATCAGATTCAATAACAGTTAATGGCAAAGTTTGAAAACATTTTTTGTTGATTTACTAACGTGTTGAAAGAATAGTTTACTGCAACTTAATTCATATCTATACTCACAAACAAAATACATGCTTTTTTTTCTTTATTTTTATCTGCATGTATATAATAATAATAACAATAATAATAATACATTTAATTAAGTGTACTGCTAAGACTGGTTAGAACCATTCTTAATATACTTTTCAAATTGTATTCCCACATAGACCTTAGGGCGAGGAAGAAGAGGATTGATTTGGGGAAGGTTGCTTGTACATTTTTGACACTAGGGGGAACTTTATCGCCACAATTCTTCAGGCAATGATTTCTAAACCATTGGTCCAATTAAGTCAAATTTGGTGTATATGAGTTGATTTTGAGATCCATCAGATCTGATTGAAGAGATCTGTCGTGTGTTTATCATATTCTGCTCTGCTAAATCATGCTTTACTCACTAAGGGGTACGTTTTTTTTTTTTACGAAAAACCTTTTTTCAGACATGACTTCTTATTTATTTTAAGGAGAGGGGGGTCTAGTTTATTCTGTTATTAAATGTTTAGTATTTTTCATTCACTTATATTCCATCTGAGGTGTCTATTTTCTATTCTATTTCCGGGCATGCGGTGTACTTTGTGTTTTCGCTGCTATCACGCTAGAATTTCCTTTTGGGATTAATTAAGTTGGATCTAGAGGACTGCAGTCTCCTTTACATTGACTTTACTTATGAGTTTTTGTCTGTGTATGTTTTGACCCTGTGATGAACTGGTGACTCGTCCAGACCTCTTGCTAATGTCAGCTGGGATAGGCTCCAGCCCCCGTGACCCTGCACAGGATAGGTGGTTACAGAATTTGAATGAATGTTTTCCTTGGGTCTGTCCAGAGAGAATACTCGTTGTTTTTGCATCTTGTATTTTGTGAGTTCACAGGATATTGTCTGCGGTGGCTTGAGGCCCGTTCGGTATATTTAAATCCTCCAGTAAGTCTGACGGTGGCAGAGATCATTTTTTCTTTGCTTTGGAAAGTCTTCTGTTATTTCCACTCAACTAATTTATGCAGTAAGAATACCAAAAGTTTATTATCTCTTTGAATGAAATACAGATAACTTTATAATGCACACGTTTAACTGAATGTTATCTTTTTCTGCCACTTTTTCTGCAGAGTATTAACGCTGATTAATTTTCAGGGCTGTCATGTGGGATGATTAGGGACCAAGTTTGGTTACGCTTATATTTTCTTCCTGGGAGAAATCTGTCTTCCCAAACTCTGAATACTCGCCCAGACTTTGCACAAACAGCAGGTTGAGTCCTGTGGCAAACTTCCGCTGGCGTATTTGTGCAACCGTCTAAAGTTTCAAACTTTGAAAAACTTTGGTTTCAGTTTAAGCCCAATGTACAAAAGTTGTCAACAAAAATCCAATACATGAGGTGGCAAATCAAGTTCATCTTTCCTGCATATATCATATTTTATTCTAATAGTTCATATTTTATTCACTAGAGGGAGCTTTTTCTTTTCTTTTCTTTTTATAAAAAAACACTGTTTTCCGGACATAACTTTTCTAATTGCTGTTCTGATTTAGTTCAAATTTGGTACATATGAATCGACTCTAGGAGATTCCAATAGCTCGTATTTTACCCACTAGGGGGAGCTTTGTCATGAAAACTGTTTTTCGGACAGAAACTCCCATTTTAAGTTCAGTCGGGGGGGGGGGGATGCTTGCTGTTGGGGGACAACAGCATAGGCCTGGTTTTGGAGTGATGCTACGTCGTTGTTGTGGTGCAGAAATGTGCTGTCGAAGGCAACCAAACAGGTCTTCCTCCGGTCTCTGCTAATGCCAGAGGATCAGAGCCGCCACAGCGAGGAGCAAAGAGCCATCATCAAATAAATCAACTAAAATGATGATCACGATAACAAATAAGAATTGAGATGCAAAAATGTGTCTTGCTGTCATACTTGACTGCTGGTTTCCATTTAGAAACATATTACATCTGCATGCTGATGAAACCAGAGACGTTCTAGAGAAATTCCCCCCCGCACCAACCTCCGACTAGTTACATTAAAAAATTCTGATACTGAACAGATTTCTGGGAGGAGTAGAAATAGAAGAAAGAAATACATCCCGGTAAAACTTCACAGGGCTAGAAGCATTGAGATCACAGGGAGCTGTTTTAAAGGTGTAGTACGTAAAATTTACTGGCATCTCGTGGTCAAGTTCCAGGTTCTAGCCTTTATTACGGCTCAGCTGAAACCTTTGTATCCAAGAATCTCCAAGAAGGCCCTCAATGGTTCCACAGGATGGGTGTTCGTGTTTCTAGTCTTCAACAAGGTTTTGTTGCTTTTTCTTGTGCTAAATAATAAGTACGATCCTCTGTTTGTCAAAATTTGGGTTGACAATCGCGTTGATGGCCCTCAGTCGAACCCCAGAGAGGAGGACAGAGGGCGCGGTGAGTACTTGGTCCAGCGGTGTGGGGCCAGTGTTGGAGTTATGCATAAAAACGGCAGCACAACACGGAGTAGCACCTCTGGAGGTAAAAAAAAAAAGTTTGGTCAAAGCTAAAGTTAAGCAAAGAAAAGTCTACATTATACACTTCTTAAAACTTGGTTACGAATATTGTATTCCATTCATTCAAAGGGACCCGCCTTCATTTTACGCACAGCACCTTTGTGGAAGAAGACTGGAAGACGTTTTATTATCCGAGCAAAGGAAAGATACAAATGAGCGTCTCAGTGCCGGGGTAGTCAATTAAAATGTGCTTTAAAATTTTTTCAGGGTTAAATTGGTTTTTGTTTTTCCTTCTCTGTTCCTGTTTGAATGACAGTCTCCTTTTGTGCAGCTCAGTGTGAGCTCTGCAAGGACGACAGAGAGACAGGACGGAGAAAGAAATAACGTGTGCAGCAGGGCGCATTCCGACGGCGTCTGTCAGATACATAGAGTGTTGTCAAAAGTAGAAAATTATCCCTCCTAATCTCTCCCATTTTCTGTCTGTATCTCATACTTAAACTTTGTAAGATACAGAGGAAATCTAACAGAACCATCTGCTAGCAGGCTACCCAACGCATGCATCCAGACGTGGTTATGACTTTTATCATTTACGTATCTAGAGATACACTATAAATATTTAAAATGAATCATATGATATTAGTCATTTTCAGGATTACTTCTCCTTTCTGCCAGCAGGTGGCGCTATCACTGTACCTGAATATGTTCAGTTTGAGATAGACTGAACAACGGAGAGTGAGGTTAAGAGCACTTTGTGTTTACATGGCGGACGATCCATATCTGCCGTACCGCCATGGCCATGCCTTTAATGTTCTGCAAAACTTTTCATCAGTATCTCTTCAATGAAAAAATGTGTTGTTTTTTTTGATCAATTCAATTTGTTCATATTGTATTACTTTAATTCTATTTTTTATATATTTATATATATATATTTATTATATTTATTGTTGAAGGAATTTATAAATATTTTATCTTAGTCACTCTAAATTGACCATAAAATGATCAAAGAAATTGTTTAGTTGAGCATCTTTTTAACAGTAAAAAAAACTACATAGATATGATTAGCTCAAACTTCTGGTAAATAATGTTTTTTGAAAATCCTTACATATTTAAATTGTTACATAATTCAGTTTACTAAATCCTCACATGCTAAAATCCTTTCTTAATACTCATGGTCAATGCGTCCTCCTCGGTGGTCTCTTTGGCCTCTGGTGTCCCCCATGGCTCCATCCTTGGCCCCTTACTCCATAGGTTATACAAGCTGGATCATATTATAAACAGGTTCTGTCAAGAGGCACACACCGACTTAAAACGACCTCAACCAGTTGAGCAGCGCGTAAAAGTGTTAATATGTTGAGATAGTTTTAACCCAATTTGAAGTCCATCGGGTCAAATCCACTAGGAGGAGTTTGTTTAACACCTATAATTACCATAAAAATGAACATTACATCCAGAATGGTCAACTTCCTGTTGGGCTTAGATCATGGGTCATGGATGCTCAGACGTCTGTGTAGATCATGTTATGTTAACTGTGTACCAAATCTAATACTTCTACATGAAACCCGCAGCATGGGTTGTTTGTTTTTTTACTGTCTAGGGGGCGCTGTAGAGGTATGTAGATATTTTTATATTCATTCAAACCCACATCCAATCACATATTTTGACAATTTATCCACATTATTAAGCCTTTAATGTTTTCACCAAGGACAATTTCTTTTAATTCTTTTTGTTATTTTTGTGGCATTCATTGATTTGATATCTAAGAAACAAAAATGGAGTCAGTCCACATGTCCATCCTCCTACTCTCCCTCAGTCTGTTGTTTCTCTTATTGCTTAAAATCCACACATATCATAATTAAAATTAACCATCCACTTCAAAGATGAATAAAACACTAGAATAACAGTAAGGTGCTTTTCTAAGGGATGGTTGAAGTCAGTTTTGGTCAGTCTTGGTTGTTGTTGGGCAGTGTCTCTTGTGCCTGAATAAATTCCTACTGGTTTTGTATTGATGACATCACATCGACCCTTTGGTAGCTTCATTACAGTGTTCTTCATCTTGATGAATGGATTATCATACAACCGGCCAAATAAATCCCCGTGCTCCTGGAGTCGATAAAACTGCTCTCCCACGGCATTACTAGCACGGTGCACGGTGCTAGTAGTCTCCTCTCTAACGGTGCTAGCGTTACCCTCGCTAACACTCCCGGTGTCGATACATCGTAAAATCGATATGCGTTTGGAACACGCTCGCTCCTTCAATATTCTCTTCTTTTTATTTTTACTTGGCATTTACAGGACAAAATATAATGAGAGTGTTAAAAGTAGCCAATGTATATGAAGAATAATTCAATAAATAATATAAAATAAACCATATAAAATGATTAAAAAAAGAAGAAGAAGGCAATCATTAAAACAAGGAATACTAAAAAAAAGTTGAGAAGAGATCAAATTCAGACCCAAACCCAGTAAAACCACGCTTCTTCTTTTTCGGGCCCATAGGCATTCACCTGAAGAGTGACAGGAAATAGGGAGAAAGATAAGGGGAGGTGATAGTCAGCAAAAGGACGCAGTTGGAAGCGAACCTGTGGGTGCTGTGCTATGAGGACTCAGCCTCTGTAGGACTATGCAGGACTTGAATTTTTATCGGTTACATCTTAAAATCGATTCTAAAAGTAAGATGGGGCCGATGACGGGTGGCCAAAATACGAGTAACATTGTGTCTCATTTTGGTTCTAGTCAAGATCACAGCTGACTGTCCATGGAATCAGCAGTTTATGTACATTCTGTTGAATTAGACATGTAAACAGGAAGCTATAATAGAGAGAAAAAATTCAAGCCTCATCCCTCACCAGGTTTTCACGGACCATTCCGGATAAACTCTGCTGCTAGATAAATATAAGAGACACCTCACAGGCAAGAGAAACAGACACCAAGCAACTTCCCCCCTTGAGAAGAAGGTGGCAACAGAGCAGAGCAGAAAAGGTGTGAAACTCCTTTTGGTCTTTGACGTCGAGCTGATCTTGTCAGCGTGTGTGTTTGTGTGTTTGTGTGTTTGTGTGTGTCCACATGATACAAACAGTATCATGTGATGTATTGAGTGTAAATGCAACAGAAGAAATAAAAATGATCGGTATTATAAGAGCCCAAAATGGTGGAGATTGCTATGAACTCTTGTGCCTCACTGAAGACATTTTTCTCTCTTTTCACTTTTGATATATTTTTCTTTATTTTTCTTATTTTTTTAAAAATAATTTAGGCTGTGAAAATGTAATTGGTATCACTTTTGGAGAGGTAAAATGTGCCATTTCAACCTCAGCGATTCCCTGTATAAACTAACGTATTACAAACAAAAAATGTCTTTGAAGTCCATTAGAAGGGGTCCTGGCTTGAAAATTCCTATTTTTACATTTTCCTTCCTGAAAGTGAAGTTTTCCATCATTTGTACCACATAGAGGAAGTATAAGCTATCCTAAATCAGAAAGTTGCATCCTAAAAATGAATCAATATATTGTAGTTATTATCAGGTATTATGTTTAATAAAACCATGGAGTAGATGTAATTGTAAAATAATATTAAAATATGATATTTTATAGCAGTTTTAAGTCATTTAAAGTTGTGCCATTCTTTTTAATGTAATATTAAATGAAATCTTAAAATGCATCTAAATCAACATTATTCCTAATCAAATACATTTCAGACAGTGTTTCGTTGTTGGGGTTTTTTGCAGGAAGAGGTTTGTTTTTTACCTGGTCACCGGTGTCTGGAGTGGTTCTGGCTCAGGGGTCAGACCATGTAAAGTCATGTCTACTCAGTTTTATTTGTATTTTGTCATATAACAGCAAAAGTTATCTCAAGGCTCTTTCCAAAAATAGCAGGCCTACACTGTACTCTCTCTAATTCTAAAGACTCAACAATTCCTACCCGAGCTAGAAAAATAATGCCTTTTAACAGGAAGAAATCTTGAGCAGATCCAGCGTTACGGTGGCCGGCCAACTGCCTCCACTGGTTGGGTTGAAAGAGACAAGAGACCGGATTAATGAGGAATGGATGAGTAGAGAAAGACAGAGAAACTCAGTGCATCATGGGAAATCCCTAACGGTCTAAACCTATTGATTATATATAACCACTGCAAAGATAAGGGCTAGCTTAAGCCAAGTTTGACCAAAAAAAGAATATTGAAAGCCTCCTATTAATTGCAAAAAAATGTGTCTCACCAGGGATCAGGCCTAAACTTACTTGTAAGTTGATGGTTCAATCCCTCAACTCTGTGTCTTCGAGCAAGACACCGAACCTCGTTGCTGAACTGGGCCCCAAGCTGCTCCTCGTGGATGGGGAAACCAGTTCCAACATGTTTTTATGATGTTTCCGACCATAAAGGATTTATTTTTATTATTATTATTCCTTCTCCATACTGATAACTCTAAAAGTGCTCCCCAGAAAATGTTATCAATGATTGGAAAAATCAGCGGGGCGTTCATGTTTATGTAACAAATAGTTGCAAACACTTGTTGCTTTCCCCCATCTGCAGTGATTGTTAGGTCCGGAGCTGCATCATTGATCAGACCGTCTTCGTTATGGCTGTGCAGCAGATGCCAGCAGCAGTTCGAGAGTGCTGCTCTTTATACGTGCCCCCTGGTGAGGGACCCCCAGGTTCTGATGGCGGTGATGGTATGGAAACATGGGAATGATTGCATGGCTTCACATTTGTGGCACATGTGCTAGCTCTTAAAACAGACAGGTGCGTTATTTCATATTACGTGCTTCAATGGGTCCTCTAGGAGAACGTTTCAAGCAGATTGGAGACCATATGAGCTGCCCAATATGCAAGACAGAAAACATGACCACTGTTTGCTGTGGGCTGCCCTCTGTTGTCGCCTCCAAGAAGTCAAAAGATGTTTCCACTCATAAAATCTCGTGCTCCATAAACACCCTCATTGGATTCTGAGCACAGCATGTTGTAGCTATGCCTGTGAAAAGTGACGCCTGTGATTCCATAATACCCGTAAATTTTCGGGGATATAATAATACTTTCATACTTTAGTGATAAAAGTAATGATGTAATTGGAAGGTTTAGGAGTATTTTATCGGTCACATACGTTTCCTGAATTGCTTGAAGTTCCTGAATACTTCACCCACCGACGCTACTATTGCAGCAAAATATAGAATTCCACCTGTTTTAGTAATCCTGCAAACACTCTGCTCTCACACTCAAATATCTAGGTTGAACAATCCTACATGCACCTGGGTAGCTGTCAAGGCTGACAACACAACGCTTTTTTTGTGTTAGTAATGAAAAAAAAATACTGTTTGAGTGCTGTGGATTGGCAAGAACTTAACAAAAATTACCTTATCACGAGTCTGCAGTTTGATATAATATATATCAAACTGCAGAATACAAACTCTGCAGTTTGATATAAACTACAAAATAAACAAAAAAAACTACAAAAAAAACTACAAAACTACAGAATACAAACTACAAACTCATTAAGGATCCTGATGGGAGTGCGTAAACACGAACACATCACCCCTGTTCTTCATTCCCTTCATTGGCTTCCCATCTCCACCAGGATTGATTATAAGATCTCTCTCCTCACTCACCAGTG